>APFE030459914.1:0-17978 GCA_000404065.3 Pinus taeda
TATGAAGTTATCATAAGCTTGACATAAACTCAAAAATTTTGTAACTATACCTTGTTCTAACAAAAACTATTTTTTTTAATGATAAACTATTTGTTAATACAAAAGTTATATTAAAAACAAAATCAATTTCAATATAATACATAAAACAAAGTTCTTATTTCAATTTTAAAAATTATTTATATTAAAAATTCACCTATAAATATTTTGATAAATGTAAATTGTATAATTATTTATTATTTTAATATAATTTTTAAAATAATATGTAAAAGTAATAGTCTTTATAATTGAGATGTATAAAAAAATAAAATGGCAATGAATAAAAGATTTAATTATTAAATTAAAAATTATTTATTTATAAATTAATGAATTACTCAAAATCTTATAATTGTTTAATTATTTGATTTTATTAATAAATAAAATTGTATAAATTACTCAAAAAATTAACCTTTAACATTAATTATAATTATAAACATTATTTGTTATTATAATTATATATTTTATTTTTATTTTAATATTTGATTTAAATAATCATAATGAAAAGAATGTGAATATGTCCTTTCGTAGAATGTTTTAAATATTAACATAAATAGAATTAATGTGCTTGTCACACACGTGTTAACACCATATTAAAAAAAAAAATTTAAAATTATCTACCCGAATTAACCAAAAAAAAAAAAACTTTACATACTTAGGCTAATAGTTGTCGTACATTTTTCGATACCACATGAAGGTACATTAACCGACTCCAAACCCTCCTTAGCTAGAATCTCTTGAGGGTTTTACTGACTATTTGCTTGGTTTGCATTTAAGCAAATTTCTATACTTGATGGTTTAATATTTGTTAATGATATGAATAGATTAGTTTTACAGTATTGCAACAACAAATATGTACTAAATATTTTATTTATTATTCTACTCGAATTAAGGCAGTTTGATTTTGTTATTGGTTTTGGCTTGCACAAGGTTGTATAATTTTATGAGCTTGCTCTTGATTGTTGTTATTTATGTCTTTTGTCGAGACACCTTCTAGGCACAATTTCTGTTTAGTATTTAACTTTAACAGTTTCCAAAAATTTTATAGTTCATGTTCTTGTTTTAGTTCTAACTATTAGCTTGGGTCACAGTTTCCATTTTTATGCCCAAAACTTCAGGGCGGATCCCTTCTCTTGATGACTCCCTTAAGGTTTGACAGTCACAAGGGTTTACATTTACCCCTCTTTAGCTTTTATTTCCTTTAATTTGTTTTTTTATTATGGCTTGTAAATATCAAGCTAACCTTTCATAGGTTGGTTGTTGTATGCAGGCAGAGCGACAGGGCTCCAACGCAATCATCGAGGTTGTTAGCTATAGGAATTCATTCGAAAATGACATTCCTCATTCTCTGGTTGGCGTATGAGCAACTCTTAGAGTTTGTTACAGTTTACTCTTAGTCTTTGATACAATTTAATGTATTTTTCATCCCTCTAAGTCTCTTGGTGATATTTTGGCACACCCTAAGGGTTTTGACGCTCTTTTACTAGTATGCTTACTATTTGTTGTGGGTTGTCGACATTGTCTGAGGGTTTATGGCTCCAAACCCTCCTCAACTAGAACTTGTTGAGGGTTTTACTAGGTTGGACGCTGGGTGCATGCCTGAATATTTGCTTGGTTTGCATTTAAACAAAGTTATGTACTTAATAGTTTAATATTTGTTAATGACATGAATAGATTAGTTTTACGGTATTGCAACAATAAACATGCACTAAATCTTTTATTTATTATTCTGTTCAAATTAAGGCAGCTTGATTTTGTTATTGGTTTTGCCCTGCACAAGGTTGTATAATTTTATGAGCTTTCTCTCGATTGTTGTTATTTATGTCCTTTGCTATGACACCTTCCATGCACAGTTTCCTGTTTAATATTTAAATTTAACAATTTCTAGAATTTTAGAGTTCATGTTCTTGTTTTAGTTCTAATTATCAGCTTGGGTCGCAGTTTCCGTTTTTACGCCTAGAACTTCAAGGAAAACCCTTTCTCCTGATGACTCCCTTAGGAGGGTTTGACTGTCACAGGGGTTTACATTTACCCCTCTCTTCTACAACGAACTTAAATGATTTTTCATAATTTTAAAAACACACTAGGGTTGCCCTGACACCCATTCTCTTCCTTGTTTACAAATTAAGTTCACATATATAAGTTCTGTTGTTGCACATTTTCCCTACAACATTATAGAATGCTGATTGGTTGTTAACATTAGCATGGTTTTGTAACAACATTGTATCATGTATGAATTTCAGTAACTTATATCAAGCCTTGTACTTTCATTATTATAACAAAATACTAGTAATTAAGCAATACTCACTTATATTGAACCCTGTACTTCCAATATTGTAACAAAAGACTAGTAAATAAGAAATACTCACTTAATAATCACTCATAGGTGACATATTCCAAGTCAGAATTTTTTATATTGTAACAAGCTACTGGTATTTAAGAAAATATTCATTTATCTAATCACATACATATGACATATCCACCTATACTTTGTGCATGTTTATTAACCAAGCTTCTGCAACCTTCTCCATTTCCCCATCAAACATAGGTGGTTTAATTTTCTTAAATTCTATGCAACTCTTTTTTTTTTGTCTCTTAGCCCCCTTTATGCCTGAAGCATTCTCGGACCCTTCCTCATGCTCCATTTGATCTCCCTTGATCTCTTGGCAATGTTCCTCTTGAGCATGCACTTTCGTTCTATTTCCATATCAGGGCTAGGTATGTGATTTCTCTGATTTTGCCTTTCAGAAAGGCTCTTCAAATCTCTAACACTTGTCTCAGGCAAGCATTACTTTATTTTTGTGTATACTATGGAGTTTACTTGATTGTTCCCTCGATTTTCCAGCATTAACCATTACCTTTCCATGTAAGAGGTTCCGCAACGCTGAGCATTTCCACATGTGAGGACGCTTCCTAGTTGGCTTCGACACTCTAGGTGTGATACTTGTGTAATCTCATGTTCGAAGTAAAAGCTTCTTAAATTTCAGCTCCATAACTTTCTTTTTAATGTTCTGTAATTATTAAAAAAATTAAAGATTTATGTAAGATCAACTGACACTCCTAATTACATTTTGGAGATGGTTCTTCCATGAAGAAACCGCTTCTTTTGTTCGCACCAATATTATTATTTTGTTCATGTGCAGAAATGTTTGTCATTTCTTCTTAAGAATATATGTTCTTACTTCAATTCTTTGCATTCCAAATTCTAGTTAGTTATTTCTGAACATATACATATACCTCCTCATAAATTACTAAGGAATTATTTTATATGCTTTTTTTAATAATAATAAAAAGTTAATTCAGATTAATAACTTCTGCACTAAATAGCTAGTCGTATTAACAGTTAGTCATTATAGAATTTACAACACTTGGTATAATCACTACCGTTCAACTCTTCAACTATTTCTAGATCTAAGCTCTTGAGATATCTTTAATTAAAACTTTACATAAGAAGTACATGACAATTCACACTTTGAATAGAATATGTCATTCAATCTTCTTACTCATTTGAAGATAGATGGTCACTTTATTATTCCTCTACAATTGTGGTATTCCTCTCCAACGCCAAGCTTAGGAAGCACATCCCACCCACGCAATTCACAATTCTATTCCAGTAGCAAAGTCCAACAAAGAAGAACACAACAAGCCAAGCTTCCATAAAATATGAAATTCTGCAAGCATGCAAGTGGTCTCAGCATCCACGAAGATGGCAACCGTTTTCCAATCCACACCCACCCCACCTGTTTTAGCATCCACTTCTACAAACAATAACCAGTAAAGAGTGGTACAAGTAGTCATTAACCTTTATGATTTTTTTGAACTTTTACCATAGTGAATTACCTTTAATAATTTACTTGCAACATAGTAAATTAATTTGTTGAATGCTGAGTCAACATAAAGGCTAAGTCAACCGTTTTCCAATCCACCCCCACCCCACCCGTTTTAGCATCCACTTCTACAAACAATAACCAGTAAAGACTGGTACAAGTAGTCATTAATCTTTATTGTAGAATTTTTCTACAAATCAGCTAGCTCTGATACCATGTAGAACTTTTTCTACAAATCAGCTAGTTCTGATACCATGTAGAAATTTTCTCACATGTAGATCAACCTAGTAATGCAGTGTACTAAAGCAAAACACTTGATCTACTTCTAAAAACAATTTAGTGGAAGTTTAATCAACCATGAGCAAGATCAATAAGAACACATATAACTAATATGGAGAAATCAAACACACATAACACAGAAGATATAACCAGGGGAAAGCACCAGCCTAAAACCCCATCTCTGTATTAGCATACAAGTGGAAATATGTTTGGATTACACAAAGCCTTAGCTCGGAAGCTATCCAGCTCTCGGTACAATCCCTTTGCTACTCATGGACAGCCAAAGGCTTCTCACAAACCTACTCCTCTGCCCTCCAAGCTTCCTATTTCTATGCACAGTTTTTCCTGGGTCCTCCAGCTGCAACCTATGTGATTCTCACCTCACACACAACACTGACCTCTGAAATAACTGCACAAACTTGAAGGGGATAAATCCTCATCATGGATGAGCTTCCTTTATAGAAAAAATATTCATCCAACTGATAGTACACTATCCCTTCTCTGATCTCAACTAGGTCTTTGTCTGAACTGACATGCATGAGTTATTTAAGCTATAATATTCAGTTATATGAAAATACCAGTTGTTACATGCATGCAAACATTAACAAAAAGAATCTCATTAATTTAACAACTTGTTAAATTAATCTAACTAGACTTGACTTAGTTAACTGAGCCAACTAATTACAACTCATCCTTATCTCTTTAACTGATGGATAAATTCACCAATTAATAGATAAACTGTTGCATGTCTTCACATAGACTTCAAGTTTGTTTTTCCTTAAGTAATTAACTCATGGAGATTAATTAATTAATATTTGAAACTATTGTTAAGACCAAATTCGTTTTTACTTCCTATAGATAGACCAGGGACTGTTATAAATAGGAAGGGACCCAAAAATGCTATTTTAGAACTTTCTATTTTTAGCGGTTTCACCTCTCACCCAAGGTGGCCAATGACCTCACTGGCCAAATTGCTATTTTTAGACATGTTATTTTTAGCAGGTCTATTTTTAGCACATTCTAAATTTAACATTTCTTGTTGCACATTTTTCAACACTCCCTCTCAACAAGAAAGTCTTTCTCTCGAACTCGATCATGTAACTCTGGAATATTCTGCATGCAACACATCTATCCGGTCCACTTGCTCCAACAACACATGGAACAAAAACACTCCCAACTGACCACTCTGCTGGGCTAGGAACATGTTCTGATACTGAAGCTTTACCTGCTACTGACAAGTGCTCCCTCTCTAACATCTGCGCTACTGAAACATCTCCATGCATCTCGCACCATTGCACACCTCTTTGTGCCACCTAGCACTGTGCAAAACACTTGTGCCTCTCACATTGCTGCAACCTGCTAGCTATGCGCAGCCCTGGGATTCCCTGCACTGTTGCTCTCTCTGCCGCTCCATCTGCATCTGTCTCTACCCAATCAACCAGTTCCTGCTACTCCACATCGGGGCTCCCATAGCAAGGTCTCATCCAAGAGTTTGGGTACCTCAAGGATCCTGCCCCTCGTCCTTCAGACAATCACTCTATATCGCCCCACCTCCTACCTGGAGGTATGGCTGCATATGATCCCTTTAGCCCACTTGACTCGAATTTTCCCCCTACTGGAGGTCTCTGCATGAGTAGATGTCTCTATTTGATCTTCTCTCAGCTTCCCCTGTTGTGGCTGCTCCACAACCTCCTGAAGCTGCTACACCAATCGTGGCTCCTCCACAATTGTCTGAGACTTCTTCTGGAGTTGCATGTTGATAGGTAATATACTCTCTCTCTCAACCACCAAGTCTCTAACCTTTGCCTTGCTCCTCAAGGCTTTGCATGCATCTTGTACCTCAAGTGCATACAGGTTCTTGGCTATCACATCAATCTATTTCCACTTTCCCGCCGTCATGAATTTTTTTGGAAAAGAGCCGATTTTAAATCAATGATGTCTCTCTCATCCGAACTCCGATTCAACTGATTTTTTTGACTTTGGGTATTTTTCTGTAAGGAATCTAAATATGTTATTTGTTTCTGAAAATTTTGTACAAAAATTTTCAGATTTTCTCTGCAAACTCTTGGCCCAAAACTGAAAACTTTGAAATCTCCTCTTCTTGTATATTGTTCTTCATTGATCACTTGTGCTCTGATACCATGTAGAATTTTGTAGAATATTTCTACAAATCAGCTAGCTTTGATACCATGTAGAACTTTCTCTACAAATCAGCTAGCTCTGATACCATGTAGAAATTTTTCTACAAATCAACTAACTCTGATACCATGTAAAAAATTTCTCACGTGTAGATCAACCTGGTAATGCAATGTACTAAAGCAAAACACTTGATCTACTTTTACAAACAATTTAGCAGAGGCTTAATCAACCATGAGCAAGATCAATAAGAACACATATAACTAATATGGAGAAATCAAACACACATAACACAGAAGATATAACCAGGGGAAAGCACCAGCCTAAACCCATCTCTTATAGATACAAGTGGAAATATGTCCGATTACACAACTAACTCGGAAGTATTAGCTCTCGTCAATTCCTGTGCTCTGACGTCAAGCTTCTCACAAACCTTCCTCTGCTCCAAGCTCCTTATTTCTATGCACTTTTTCCTGGGTCTCCAGCTCACCTGTATGATTCCCTCAACACACACTGACTTGAAATTATTTCTCACCTTCACCACAACGCACTGACCTCTGAATTAATTGCACAACGCTGAAGAGATAATCCTCATCAGGATGACTTCCTTTATAGAAAATATTGCATCCAACTGATGACCTTCCCTTTCCTCTATTCTCAACTAGTCTGTGTTTGAACTGACATGCATGAGTTATTAACTATAATATTCAGTTATCTGAAAATACCTTTTATGCAGCAAGCGTTACAACTGAATCTCTGTTTAACAAATTGTAATAATTCACTGACTTACATTAACAGCCAATAATTCAATAACTAATAGATAAATTCACCAATTAATAGATAAACTGTTGCATGTCTTCACATAGACTTCAAGTTTGTTTTTCCTTAACTAATTAACTCATGGAGATTAATTAATTAATATTTTAAACTGTTGTTAAGACCAAATTCGTTTTTACTTCTTATAGATAGACTAGGTACTCTTATAAATAGGAAGGGACCCAGAAATGTTATTTTTAGAACTTTCTATTTTTAGCAGTTTAAGGTGGCCAATGACCTCACTGGCCAAACTGCTATTTTTAGACATGTTATTTTTAGCAGGTCTATTTTTAGCACATTCTAAATTTAACATTTCTTGTTGCACATTTTTCAACATTTATGATTTTTTAAAACTTTTACCATAGTAAATTACCTTTAATAATTTACTTGTAACATAGTAAATTAATTCGTTGAATGCTGAGTCAATTTAAAGGCTGAGTCCTCGAATGCTTTGCTTTTAGACATGTTATTTTTAGCAGGTCTATTTTTAGCACATTCTAAATTTAACATTTCTTATTGCACATTTTTCAACATTTATGATTTTTTAAAACTTTTACCATAGTAAATTACCTTTAATAATTTACTTGTAACATAGTAAATTAATTCGCTGAATGCTGAGTCAATTTAAAGGTTGAGTCCTCGAATGCTTTGCTGGAGGTATTAAGGTTTATTCAACTGGGGTGTAGTAAAATTGTGGGTTCCAATAAAGTAAAAGTTTATTTATTAGACTTTAGTCATCGAGTTCATAGAAGCCAAATACAATAACATAAGCCAAATACAATAACATTTAATTTTAAGGTGTTTTTTTAACAACAACATACATTTAACTAAAATCATTATAACAACATACAATAACTTTTTCCTATATTTATGAACTAAATTTGACAACGTGTTAAAGCAACCACCAACATTTTCACACTAAATATTGCCAGTCAACCTACCCTACACAACAAAAGTCAACCTACCCTCTTCCACAAGTCAACCTACCCTACATAACAAAAGTCAACCTACTCTCCTCCACCCAAAGTTCACATTTATTTGATTATTTTAATTAATAACATTATAAAACATCAACGATTATGCTCTATGTGCTCGATTTGTTCTTGATCTTACAACCTCTTTGGAGTTTGTGTAATTCTTATATGTTTTACAAATATTTTGATATAAAACTTAAATAAGTTATTTGAAATGATCCATGTTAACTAAAAGCAAAAAATAAATGTGAAAAATAATGTTAATTATAGTAAATTATTTTAATGTCCAAAAAAAAAGTAATTGAAATTAAATGTGTAATTTATTCAATTTTTATATAAAATTGATATGTGAATTAAAAAAAAATTAAATTATAATTAAAAAATCAATGATCTAGATAAATAATTCAGTGTACAAGGTTAAGTAGTATGACATGTATTAAAAATATATCATTAAGAAAATAAAATAAATAAATTAAAATTTGATTAAAAAAATGTGATTTATAAATAAAACATTTCAACTAGTCTAATTTCGTTTTTAGTAAAACTTTGTTGGAATTGTTAGTTTAAAGAATGAAAAATCACCCTTGATATATGCACAAAATAACTTTGTATATATTATATAAAACAATACAAATTAAATAAACTCTTATAGTTAAAACATTTCAATCTGTCTCACTTTAATTTTGTTTCTAGTAAAATTTAACCCTGTAGCTTAGTTTAAATATAACTAAATAACAGTAAAAAAAAACATAGCTAAATAACAGAAAAAACATTGAATTCAAATTAATTTCAAGGTTTACAATTCCATCAATTTGCGTTTTATTGACTGGTAAAGGCTTCATCTGTGCAATTAGAGATTGCAATGCCTATACAAACACAACGTTAAAAAATAATTATATGTTATACTCGCATTTACATTTGAACTACATTATTTGTCCAAATTAAAGTTGTTTGTCCAAGTCAAGAATTCTATATTTTATTTCTTAAAATTTAAACTAAAATATTAAAAATATATATAAATATATATATAATAATATAATGTGTTAATTTATTAAAATTTGAATTTAAATTAACCTCCAAATTTTTTTATTATATCTATATAAATTATAATTTTTATTTATTAAAATTTGAATTAAAATATTTAATTCATTTTCTTTTAATATAATTATTAAGTTTTATAAAAAATACTTGACATATGAAAAAAATAAGTACATTGCATAATAAGTAAGATTGCAATATCCAAGGTTTACCCTCTATTGTGCAAATTTTATTTCAAAACCCCCTCAAACCAATAGTCACTGAGATAAATATAATAAATTTTTTTGTAAAAAAATTAAAAAAATTATTTATAAGTTGAACTTTTTAAATCAAAATAATTTAATGTGTGACTTAACTAATTAGAGTCAAAGCATAGCCATGCATTATACTTCCAGCAGAGTAATTATAATGAAAATCACACATATACTTATATATATATATATATATATATATATATGGAGAGAGGTTGAGGATGAGAGCTGGAGCCACCTTTTGGGGAATTAAACCATCCCAAGCTGCATGTAAGTTTGATTGAGCTTAGCATAATTATGATGATAGCATCCCACTGGTAGACAATCGTTTTTCCATCCAACATTGTGGTTGTCCTCACTCTAAACATGCCCTATTTTTAAAGTAGCCAATTTTTTGAGGCAATATAGTAAATTATATTCAAGCAAGATTTTCTTGAAACAATTGTTTTCAAAGTTTTATTCAAGCAAGATTTTCTTGAAGCAAATTTTTTTTGGAGTTTTATTCAAGCAAGATTTTCTTGAAGCAATTTTTTTTCGGAATTTTATTGAAGTAAGATTTTCTTGAAGCAATTGTTTTCGGAATTTTATGGTTTTAGATATAGGGCAGTAGATTCAAATCTCATGTGGAGGTGTTGAGTGTGGAAACCAATTATAATTGTTACATTGTTTTCCACCCCTAGTGAGTTTCACAATTTTGGAGATAGCATGAGGGTGTTGGAAAAATCATTATTCCATACAACATTGAGATTGACCCTAACCTAGTCACTCCTCAAAAGAAAAAATAAAGCAGTACTCTACCACTAACAAATTTCCCTAAACAATTTCTTTTAAAAAAAACTGGCGAGAAGAATGTTTAAATTGGGTTTTGACGGCTATAATCTGCATTTACAAAAATTTCTTCTCAATTTTTGCAAAATCGTACCAGAATTTTGTAGTTTTCTCAACAAATGTAAAGCCTCCTAACGGAAATGTAACCAATTCTCCTTTAAATTCTGTTTCATTGTACGATTTCTCCGACGTTTTGCTTAATCCTCAACTTCACCATCACGTTCCGAGTTCGACTCCGCGGCGTTCAAACAAAGGGTAAAAGCCTGCCAAAACCGAGTAGCCATAGGGGACCAGAAAAATGCTCAGTGAAGTCGAGCCAGTTCAAGGGAATCCAACAGAAGGGGAAAAAGAAAAGAATTGAGGGAAGTGGGTGTCCGACTAAATCTTCAAAAAAAAAAAAAATCTCGCCCAACACGAATGGAATGTGAATACAGACGAAACAGTTAACAGGAGAATACAGACTTAAGACTTGGGGAATGTGTTACAATTTTAAAATTTTAATGGATTCAGATTTTTCTGTTTTTAACACAAAAAAAAGATAGCCCTGCAGCTTTAACCTTTAAACGAATGATCAAATTTTAATTTTATTTATAGACAATTAATAACAAAGCCACATCTGCCGCCATTTCAAGCGCCTGTGGCTGACTATAATTTGTCAAAGGGGGCAACAATTTCAGTTTTCCATTGTTGCAAGCCCTTAAAAATCTCATCCAAACTTTCAGCAAATGAGAATGTACAGTAATCGTGGCAGAATTTCCAGCAGCCATTGCAAACTTATTTTTGTTTAGAAAATCAGCCAGTCTTCCGTCGGCTGAAGGAGAAACCCCAAATCGTCCATAGCCAAATCTATGGGAGGAAAATCCTCTAAATTTAGAGACTCGCCATTATACAGGTCTTCCAGGAGTAGTGAATCCCAAAATGCCGAACCCTGCTCTGCCAAAATCTGTTGGCTGTCAACCTCGGATTCCGCTACCGAACCGCAGGACGATGATGCCGTGTCCTCATCTGACGGCAACCGGAACTCTTCTGCGGCGAACCTGGCCGCGGCGGCTTGGATTGGCGGCGGCGATACAGAAGAGGCGCATGGAATTCCCGGCAGCAAGTCGGATTCCGCTACCGAACCGCAGGAGGATGACGCCGTGTCGTCATCTGACGTCAACCGGAATTCCTCCGCGGCGAACCGGGCCGCGGCGGCTTGGATTTGCGGCGGCGATAGAGAAGAGGCGCATGGCATTTCCGGCGGCGAGTCGGGAAAATTGAACCTCGCCTTGGATCCTCTCAGACAATAGGCTGCAAAGTCATAGGCTCGGGCAGCTTTTTCTGGGGTGTCGTAGGAGCCCAGCCAAATTTTGGCCCTGCAATTGGGCATTCGAATTTCTGACACCCATTTTCCCCATTTTCTTAGTCGGATTCCCTTGAATTGCCGCGACATCAGTGAGCGGTTTTCTGGCTTGCCATTGGCGTTCTGTTTTGGCGAGGGCTTAACCATTTCGAGAAGTTTCAGGGGATCTGAACTCGGAATGTCAAAAGAAGGGAGTGTAAGCGCGCGGGATGTGAACTCTGGTCGCCTAGAGGTACCTGCAGTCTGCTATTTCCACTGCAAGGGAAAAAATTGAACACTCGTGCATATGTGTCTGAGAATGCCTGAAGGGTGTGGCAGAGTATATAGGCACAGAAACCGTGTGGAGAGTACGTCACTGAGTGGCATTATAAACGTGTGAATATGTGTTGCCTTTGGTGGATCCAAATGAGATGTACAGCGTGTACAGGGATACATGTGCCTTTTAGATGTTGTAGCATTATGTCTTTTCTTCTTTTTCTATTTTTATTTTTAATTTTCTTCTCAGTGCTTTTTAATAGGTGGTATTGCTCAGTAAATTAGAATGGGTATATTGAGTAAATTAGAATTGGTATTGTTGAGGTGACCATTTTTATTTGTAAAATAAAAAAAAAATCAGAATAAAAAGAACGGACATGTTTTTTTTTTTTTTTTTTTTTTTTTTTTTTTTTTTTTTTTTCCAAGAATTTGAAAAGGGTTAATTTATTTGTGTATTTAATCTTTTAATGGTTTTAAATTACATTTTTAAATGTATATTTTTTTTTTTTCTTTTTTTTTTTTTTTCTTTCTTTTTTTGAAAAATCTGTGATCATATTTAAGCATTGAAAATTTTCTTACAACTTAACAATTATATAACCTTATATTATTAATGTCTATTGTTAAATTGGGGAAACTAGCATAATTCTTAAATATTCTAATCAGCTAGCTAGATTATCTTAATTTTCAATCTATCAAAGGCATAAGGATCAAATCTCTTTTCAACTCTAAAAAATTTACACCCTCAAAACTTAACCAATGAAAAATTTTAATTAATAATCATAATTATTAATTTTTAGTATAATTTTATATTATTATTTTAAGTATATTTTCTGCGGATATGCTTATATGGAGTGTACCAAATAAAAAATTGCCTGTTAGAGTAAAAGACATATAGACATATATGCTGATATGATTTATTCTAAGGCCAAAATCTCTTGCTCTATATTTTCCATTAAATTCTGGAAATTGGGTTGCCCTCTTAAAATGATATTGTTCTCGTGGCTGGTTTTCAACAACCGCAATTTGACATGGGACAACTTGCGGAGGAGGTGTTGGCATGGTCCGAGTAGATGTTCCATGTGTGAGGCAGTGGAGGAATCCAACCTTCATATGTTTTTCCAATGCGACTCCTCTCAACAGATCTAGTACGAATTGTCTCTACTTTATGGTTTTTCTCACAATGTTTTTGTTACAGTACAGGATGCTTTTCAATGGTGGTGTGCGCAAAAAGAATCTTGGCGTTCTCTGTTTATCATCGTCTTATGGTGCTTATGGAAATGGAGGAACGCCAAGATCTTCCAAGAGTCTAAAAAGCCTTTGATGTCTTCTATGCAACATATTTTAGCCATACACGGTATGCTGCCTGTCAAGGAACTCAAAACAGTCTAAAGAGCCTTTGATGTCTTCTATGCAACATATTTTAGCCACACACGGTATGCTGCCTGTCAAGGAACTCAAAACGGATGTGCAACGAAAAATTGATGAGACAGTCCCTCTCAATACTTTGCCTGCTGCTTTCTTTGATGGGGCCGAACAGTTCAATATTTGTGGATGTGGGGTTCATATAATCATGGATGAGAAGCTGCAATATTTTTTAATCTTGGAACGGGGGGAGAGGTACAAACAACCTGGCTGAGGCAAGGGCTCTCGCTGGATTGCTTGCTTTCTGTGTGTTTATGGAGATATAGAACATTTCTATTTTTGGAGACTCGAAAGTTATGATTGACCATGTCAGGGGTGCCTGCCATATCAATTATCCACATCTTTCTGGATGGATGGATCGGATCATGTATTTCTGGAATAATTTAGTACAACCATCTATCAAGCACATTCCCCTCTCCCTTAATGTTCAGGCTGATCGTCTGTCGAAGGAAGGTCTATCACTTGAGCCTGGTACTTGGTCTTTGATGATATCCGAGGACGACCGTTCATGCTTCATTCAGGATTTCTTCATCCCTGGAATATGATCTGATCATTTTGCTTTCTTTCCTATCCAGATATGTTTCACAGATTTCTCTTTTTGGCTTTCAATATTTTCTTATCTGAATTGGTTCCTTGCATTTTGTCAAACTATATTTGCTTTGTCCATGTTTTTGATCATCATGGGATGGCCCTATATCTGTAAGATTTTGGTTCCATATGATCGCAAAGATGCTAGTTATTTGGCTCTTGCTGTATCTCATATATACTCTTTATATTGTCTCAATATAATACTATGCATTTTTTCTCTCTTAAAAAAAATTATTGACTAAATTAAAATGTTTACCTAACATCATATCACATAACATAATCTTATAAAATCTCTTCCATGCTAAACTAGAAATAACCTCTTAATACAATAAAATAATAATATATAATAAAGTTCATTTATTTTATGATCATGCTTTTTATTATTATTAAATATTTAATATAAAGCTTACATACATATTTTAAGTTATATTAAATATTAATAAGTTTACCGGTCATATATGACGGGTTTATAAAAGATTCTTATATTGGGTGCTTAAAAAAACGTGGTGAGTACAAAAATAATTTGCGGTGGAATATTAAATCTCTTTCGCTCTATAATATTTTCATAAATTAATAATAAATAAGTTTAATGATAAGAAATATTAAAGTAACATATAATATTTAAAAATAGTTAAGGGCGGGGTTGCGATCAATCTGTTTTAGTGTAACATTTTTATATATTTAATTAACATTTTTATAATTGAATTTTAAAAGTATGTATATAAAAAAGGTCCGGCTGCGATGAATCTCTTTTAGCGTATTTTTTTTTAATATTTAATTAATATTTTTATAATTAAGAGTAAGGTGTGATAATCTCTTTTAATGTAGTTTTACATATTAATATTAAATAAATTTATAATAGAACGTTAAATGGTTTTTTATAAATTTATATTTTAAAGTAAGGTGCGATGAATCTCTTTTAATGTAGTTTTTACCTATTTAATATTAAATGAATTTATAAATAGAATATTAAATGCTTTTTATAAAATTTAATATTTTTTTAATGAAAAGTGAAACTATTATGATGGGTGGGAAGATATTTATATAAAATTTAATAATAATGTTTTTTATTTTTTTCTCAAAAGCATGATTTTATTTTTAAATTCAATCATTTAACTAAAAATTTAATTTTTATAAATTTTTAAGTTGATTTTTTCAACAAACTCTACAATACCTTGTTGTTGATTTCTTCAACAAATTTTAGAGCACTTTGCCTCAAATGTACTGTGAAGACTCTTCCTTGAGCCTTCACTTTGCAATCAAGGCTTTTTATTCTTGTGTCTAAGTCCATCATAAAAAATACCTTATGATCACCTCAACACAATCAAAGCTCCGTAGACCTGCTTAAAGTAGACCAAGCGCCCTCAGTGGAGACTCGGTGAGAGTCCTTTCACATTCAACCAATCACCTTGGTTGTCTAAGACAGTGAAGGGTTAACTTCCTTTGTCTTCTCAGTCATAATGAGTCCTTTCACATTCAACCAATCACCTTGGTTGTCTAAGACACTGAAGGGTTAACTTCCTTTGTCTTCTCAGTCATAATTTCTTACTGGATAAAGGTCCATAATGGTCATATACCTCTAAAAATAATTAGGACTAAAATCTCTTAGTCTTATTCTCTTGGAAACATATCATAAGAGCACATTAAGATCAATCACATAGGCATGTTGTTAGTGTCTTACCCTAATCCCCTTGCTTATATACATTATTAATGTATGTGGATCATTAAATAATTAATTAATAGTTACTCATTGTAAAAATGATCCCTTTTGTTAATAAAACTTAAATTTGTTAGTAGGATATCACTAAAAGTGTGTCCATAGGTAGTTAATGTTTCTCCATGGATAGATATATATTCAATAGAAGGTTCTATAATGTTTTGTCAATTATAACTCATCCTTATCTCCTTAATTAAGGGATAATCTCCTTAATTTAAGGGATAACTGTTGCATGACTTCACAAAGACTTCTAGCTTGAATTTCTCAACTAATTACCTCAAGATGAATTAATTAATTATTTTTCAAGTAGTTGGTGAGACTAAATTCGAATTTTAATTCAAGGACAAATTAAAATTGGAATATTCTTGTTGCCACATTTCAACACTCCCTCTCAACAAGAAAGGGATTATTTGCCACCTTGATTCTGTCTCTATGGAACTCGAATTTACACTTTGACAATGCCTTAGTCAAAATGTCAACATCTTGCTTCTCAGTCGAAATATATTGCAACAACATGATCCTCTTCGCCACACAGTCTCTGAGATGATGATGCAGGATGTCGATGTGCTTGGACCTATCATGAAATACTGGATTCTCAGAGAGTTTGATACAACTCTGATTATCGCAATAGATCACAATTGGATCGATCCTCTGATCAAACAAACCAACTAGAATTTTCCGCATCCAGATGGCCTCACATGCTGCCTCACTTGCATCCTGTATTCAGCCTCTGCCGAGCTGAGTGCAACTGGTCTTTGTTTCCTGCTGTACCAAGAAATTGCAGTTGACCCAAGGTTGAAAATTCCTCCTGATGTGCTCTTCCAATCTGATGGACTCCCTACCCAATATGCATCAGTGAAGCCCTGTAGCTTCACTCCCTCTGTCCGTCTGTACCATAATCCATACTGAGATGTGCCTTTGAGGTATCTCAAAGCATGCTTAGCTGCCTTCCAAAACATCTTGGTAGGCTGAACCATAGCTTGACTCAGCTGGGTCACCGCATAGCACAAATCTGGTTGTGTGTTGACTAAGTAAATCAGTGAACCCACAAGCTACCTGTACACAGTAACCTCTACTACTTCTCTTGAAGTAACATCCTCCTTCCTCTAGTTACCTGCTAGAGGAGTCTACATGGGCTTGCACTTCTCCATGTGGAATCTCTTGAGTATCTCATTGGCATACTTGCCCTAAGACACAAACAACTCCCCATCCTTATGCCATACTTCCATGCCAAGGAAGTAATGCATGAGACCCATGTCTTTCATCTCGAATTCTCTTGCATGGTCCTCCTTGCAAGACATGATCATCTGGTCATCACCTATCAATATGAGATCATCAACATAAAGTACAATGATCAACTACTTACCTTTCACCATGATGTGGTACAGGTTCGCATCTGCTTCACTCTTTGTGAAGCCCAACCCGGTGAAGTAGTTGTCGATCCTGGTGTACCAAGCACAAGGTTCTTGCTTCAGTTCGTACAGAGCTCTCTTGATTTCGCACACATGCAACTCATGATCAAAGGTCTCAAAACCTTCCGGTTGCTCTATGTACACCTCTTCCTCAATATTGCCATTGAGGAATGTAGTCTTCACATCCATCTGATGGATCTTCCAATCCATCTATGCTGATAGTGCCAACATCGATCTGATAGATGAGTACCTTGCTACAGGAGCAAAAGTCTCATCATAGTCCATCCCCTCGACCTGTGAGAAACCACGAGCAACAAATGTTGCCTTATGTTTCTCCACACTACCGTCAACAACTTGCTTTACCTTGTAAAGCCAACAAGAAATCACAACTGACTTGTTCTCCAGTCTTGGAACCACATCCCAAACACTGTTCCAAACTATGGAGTCATACTCTTTCCTCAAAGGAAGATGGCTCAGTCCCAACACATTCCACAACAAGGGCCATGTATCCAGTGTACATCTCAGGTGACCTCCTCTGTCTACGTTGAGAAGATGGTTCTCCCACATTCTCTCTCGTATCTGACAATAATCTGTCAGCTTCTCTTATGTGCTTCTGTCCATCTCTGGAAGACTCTGCTTGAGTGGATGTCTCCACTCCTGGACTCTGCATGCGGCTACTTTGCTTCAGTATGAGGCTCCTCCTCCTTAGGAACCAACAATTCCTCCAAAGCCTGTAATTGGAGCTCCCTCTCAAGGGAAACTCGCATGGCCTTTTGTTCATCAAACTTGAGATCTCTGTAAACCACTGTCCTCCGACTGATAGGCAAGTACACCCGATAATTGTGGGGTGTATCAGTGTACCCCACAAGTATCCCCAACTCAGTTGTCGGCTCAAGCTTCTTCCATGCATTCTTTGTCACATGGAAATATACCAATGAGCCAAAGATCCTGAAGTGACCCACATTTGGTCTCTTATCGGAGAAAGCTTCCTATGGTGTTTTCATCCGAAGTATGTGATGTGGGCTTCTATTATGCAAATAGACTGTTGCGTTGCATGCCT
>APFE030459916.1:0-25399 GCA_000404065.3 Pinus taeda
ACTTAGTTTTCCGACATGTATGTGCCTTTCCTTCTGTGAAAGTGCGTGTGTACGTTATACGCGCCCTTGTATATAGTGAACCTGCGTGTATACACTACTTGGTATATAGTGAACCTGTATATATACGTGACTTGGTATATAGTGAATCTGTGTGTGTACACGACTTGGTATATAGTGAACCTACGTATATGCGCGACTTGGTATATAGTGAACCTGCGTATGCCTTTCTGTCTTCATTCTGTGAGTTTGAACTGTGATCTGTCATCTGAGTGAGTTGCCATCAAGGACAACACTTGAGTCATACATGTATCATAATGCCAACATAAAATACTTGAATTAGATTGAGTATACTTATAAGTTTAGGTTATAATAAAATTATATATATATATTATATATTATATAATATATATATATATATATATATATTATATATATATAATAATCACTTATCGATTAATTTTTATGGTTAATTATTATTTTTAACAACAAATTGATGTAAATTTAGTTATATAATATTGATTAGATTGAGTATATTTATAAGTTTAGTTATATAAGTAGTTATAATATACATATATTATAAATATTATATATATATATTATATATTATATTATTATATATATATAATATATTAGTATGTATATATCAAATTGGTGTATAAGACCCATTGTTGATTTGATTGCTAAGTCTAGGAAGGCATGCATACTCTATCTCCCTCTAGTTTTGACCCTGTGACCTCTTAGGAGAAAACACATGCTCTTAGCCATTAGGCCCACTCAAGATCTTGGTTAAATTTTTTGTTTTTTTTTGTTTTTATAATGGATGCTCCTCATATTTTATAGTGAGTATTTTTTACTTTGTGGTGGATGCTTATTTTTGTTTTCTCTATGGTGGATGCTCATAATATTTTTTGTAGTGAATTTCTAGAGATTTGTGGTGGATTTATTATATGGCCTCTCGAGTGGATTGAAATATATCATGCTAATTTCTCTAATGGATTTATACACTATCATGGTATTATACACGAGCTCTCGGGTGGATTGAAATATGTTGTTCAAAACATTGTAGTTGATATATGAACTCTCTGATGGATTTATCACTATGAGTTTTGTGCTCATGATTCCTCTTTATGGCTCATATAATATATGTTGTTGGATAAATTTATAATGATTGTAAAATTGTTAGAAAAGTGATTAGGAATGTTTCTATTGAATGGCCATAAAAATTGATAAGATAATGCATACAAAGCTCTTATTAAAGGAACAAAAAAATATTATATAAGTAGAAAGAAAGATCAATTACTACATCTCTCTAAGGATGATCATAGAAATTTTTGGATGAAAATTATAATTCCTAACTCTAAATAAAATTATTTGACTACCTTGAAGAATTAGAATATTTATCTTAAAAACCTCTATATATCTCCTAATGCCATTGACACCATTTTGAATTCCCCTATAAAGGATGATTTCTTTTCTTTGGAAGACATTGAGTTTGGAGTTAAAAGAAACATGCTAGTGGGAAAGATAAGGACATTGAAGGCTACAAAGTTGAAATTTTTAAAATGGGATAACCTATCCTCATCCTACACATACACCAGATATTTAATTTAGCAATGAAGCAATGATTCCCTAAGCCTACATAGAGCATTATGGTGCTTATATTCAGGGGTGTGTGTGTGTGAATAAAAGTATTCCCTCTAATTATAGGATGATTATGATTAACCACATTTAAGTCAAGTTTTTTTTCCCAAAGAAAAATTGTAACTTTCACTATATAAAATTGAAAATTACATGTTGTAGATGCTGCAAAAGGAACATATGTCAAAATTGGTGGCATTGCCACATACTTTGTAAAGTCTATGAAGTGGTTGTTACGTTGTTAGTGCCTAAATCTACCTGAGGCTGAGAAAGGTAGGATCTAGGATAACATCAAACCACGCTTAACCTGGTAGCTAGCCCTACCAGGTCAGGAGAGGGCCCTCTCCTTGTCAATCTCAGCGAAATATGGTCAATAAGGGCTTAATTATTAAATAATACCTTTTTAACTAACTATTAACCTAAGCACCAATTAAAATTATTTTATTTATAAAATTTTTATATATATTTTAAAGGTATGGTCACCTAATATAACTAAATTATGAAAATGACTTTTTGACTCTAGTCCCTAAGTCAAAATTAGCCGTTGGTCAAGATAGCCGTTGGAGGCTCCGCTCAGACTATTTAGCATGCAAAGCTGGATCTGTTTCTTCAACTTGTCCTGACGATGAACCACACTGGGTGGTTTGAAACGCGTTGACAAAGGTCTTTCTACATGTGATTTACGCTGAAGTTCTTCTTACAAAGATATCCATGTATCAAAATAAGTATTGTTTATGTTGGAAAAAAATCATCTAAAGGAGAGGAAAGTTGCAAGACCCCATAGAGAAAAGACAACAAGATTCCTCAAAGGTCAAATCAAGGACAAAATAAAGTTGAAAATGTTGTGGCTCCAAGAAGTAATGTTGAAGCAGTCAAGAGTCATCAAAGGGATGTACCCCGTCCAAGAAGGAACATTTACAAAATATATTCTCAACAATAAATATCATCCAAGTCCCTTAGCATGTTTAATGGTTATTTTGTTTCATGTTCTAATTTTTGGCATATGGCTAGGGACTGTAGTATGTATAACATGGTTAATTATCAAGGACATTATCAAAACCCCCAAAGAAAGCCTACAATATCCAAGGGAATATTTCAAAATAATTATGCCAACATAAGTCATATATCAATTTCTCAATCACTCAAGTCCAAAATAGAATGCTTCAAATGCCATCTCTATGGACACATTTATTGTAATTGTAGACATGGGATAGAACCCTCTAGGAAAGAGAATTTAAAGATCATGTATAAGAAAGTTTGGAGAAGAAAGAAACAACAAGCATCTCAAGAGAATGAAGATGCCCCCATGACTATGATCACAATATTTATGAATTCAAAAGGCTTTGATGAATCCATGGTGGAAGATGTCAAGGTTCAAGATGATCTAGCTGCAGATTTGGTTCCTACTTTGTTCTGAACTTTGTAGTTGAATACTCTCTTTCTGGAAAATGTTGAATACGGGGAGTCTATGTAGCAGTGATTGAATCTTAATAGATATATCATTTGACAGGTTGATGGATGATAGATGATAGATAGCATAAGCATTCAAATAAAATTTCAGCATCATGGGATGCTTCAATAGAATAACAACTTGAAATCAACAAGTCATGGAGAGGATTGCAAAAAGATTCAGGTAGAACCAGATGTGTCAAGTTATGGGATCATAGTAGGCTATGGGAAGAGAAACAAATAGATAAATCAATATAACCTATTGAAAGAAGCATCAAATGAATAAATTTGGTCAAGGGGAGAAGAGCATTTAAAGGAAGGCAAGTCGACAATGATTGTCATCTCTTTCAAGTTGATAGACTGGGAGAAATGCATATCATTTGAGGAAGTCATTTCTTTAGGGTCGAAATGGTATGTTACTGGAAAATAAAAGAAGAAAAATTGTTAGGGGGAGTCACCCTTTTCCATTGATTTCAAAGGGGAAGAGAAATTAGGATAGGAATATTAGAGGCATGAAGTAAGGGGGAGTATGTGTTACCATCAATGACAAAGGGGGGAATTGTTGAATGGCATTGTCATTGATGCCAATGTTAGTGATTGAACACTCTTAATATTTGTCATCAATTCCATCAATTAGAATTTACATTGGTATAAGCCTATGGAAAACTCTAGAAGCCCCACACTTGTTGAAGCATTTGGGGATGAAGATCAAGGACCTTGGGCTCAGGACCATTGTCATTGGATTCTTCTCATCATATTGATTCCAATAGTATGTGGCATGCCACAAGATCCATCATATTTGGAGAGTTATGTTGGATTGAAATTTGAAGCCCCCAAATAATTGTTGATGTGGCAGTCAAATATTTTATGGAAAAAGGTCATTGTGGAGATTTTCAAAACTTATTTTGATATTAAAAAAGAAGGATGTTTTGGAAGACTTATCAATTTAACTTAAAATTAAATTAGAAGGTTATGGAGTGTTTTCAAAAATTATTTTGAAATTAAATAATCCTACAAGTCGAACCAATTAAAATTATGGGATTTTGGCTCCAAAAGGGTATATTTTGAATTTGAAATTCCCTCCAAAATTAAGGTCGTCTGCCCCAAATTGGGTATCCTCCAAATCTATTTAAAGTCTTCCAATTTTTCCATCTTGGCATGGATCTAATTCCAATCTTTGTGTATTTGATCTTTGATTTTTTGAACCTTGTGGAGAAGAGGCCTAATTTTCTTGTTCATTTCATCTCTAACGAACAACAAGCCTTCTGGGTTTATGGTGTATGTATATGGGTATTTGGTTATGATTTCTTTATTGTCTTGGAACTAAGGGATTTTTTGGTTTTGATCACCCACTTGAATATATCTCTGTGGAACATGTAAACCAATGAAGGAGACTCGTGTGATTGTCTTGGCATAGGGCTATCATTCAAGGCCATTTGACCTTTTCTTTTGGAGTAAACTGAGGCACATATATCATAATTTTTTTATGCACAAAATCTAAACTAAATCATCATGACTATTCAGCCCAAGATGTTTTCAATTCTGTTATTAAGGAATAGGTCATACACATGAATACTTTTGAAGCAAGCTAAGGTCAGGACGAGGAAGAATTGAAAACATACATGGCATACGCCTTGAAAATTCATCTGTGTTGATCCTAGAATTTTTGTTTATTATTTTCGGCTCCCTCGGAGATAAATTTTAGTACTATTATGAAGCATATTCAGTGCAATAATTCTTCATGGCATATATTCTATTAAGGAGGCTATAATTATAGACAAAAGGATCAACGAAGGAACTGTCTGCAAGGAAGGTTGTTTTTGGTGTTTGGGTACAGGCCCTTATTTTTCATGAACATCCGGACTTCTCCTTGGAGAAGCCATAGGATTGAAATCCACATCATGATAAATCCACTTCTATGCAAAAATATCCATCATAACACCCAGAAATAGATCCCTTAAGAAGTGTAAGTATGCGGCTCCTTTCAACTACATTTATGACTAAAACATTTGCCTAGATTATATACCATACACTTAATCTATAATGTTTTCATGCTTGAAGCTGCCAATGGATAACTTGGCCTATAAATTTGAAGAATCATTCAAACATGTCCAAAGGTATTCGATCTGGTATTTAAGTTTGTAAGGATTGATAAAAGGTTGAGAAATTTTGGTGACAAACCTATAATATTAAGACTTCTCTTCGCATTGATCTAACACTAAATTTTTGAGCATTTTGGAATCATTGCTAAGGCTCATTATGTCCTTCTAAAGTATGGATGTGTGAAAAAACCTCCAATTTGAAATGTGTTTTGTCTATGCAAGTGTGAATTTGACAATAGATTTATGAATTCACCCCTGTGTTAGGGCACACAATAAGATCCGTAACATTCTTGAGGATAAGGTTTAGAAGGTATTCCATATATGTATTGATCATTAGACATATTAATGCTAGAGTAGGGAGGTGGCATTTCAACATTTTGAAGATCAAGCCTAGGTAACTTGTTTGAATTGTTTGGAACTTCTTCAATCATATTGCAATAACATGTAGTATTCGTGTATACAAGCATTACTATGATTGTTGAGTTCAATTTGAGTTTCTAGGCTATGTAGTGAGAACACATGTTGTATACTTCTATACCTTGTCATAATTTAACTGAAATATGTGCTTGTTTCTTGGAGTTGGTTAATAAATATTATATGTGTTGATTGAAGATTATCTCTAGAATTTTTAGCAATAGAAAACATTCACTAATGTTAAGAGAGTATTTGTTGATAATGGTTGCAAGGCTGATTTCTTTGGGGCTTGATTTATTCCTTCTATACTACTAAAACTAGAATGTCCTTGTTTGATACTAAGTATTGACACTACTAATGCATTAGATATATGTTGGAAACTTTTGAGCTAGGGTTTGCAATGCTTCTATAATAGATTGATATAGTTGAGAATAATTGTTTTGGAATTGATGCATATTTTATGGATCATGATTTAATAGAGTAAAGAGCATTGTTGACAACTCATGTGTTTGATGAGCATAGGGTATTGTATTGCATTTTGTTGAAGTCCATTGAGCAGAGAGAATTACTGTCCAGATGAATTTTGGTATTAATGATGAACAAGAATAGATTGTGGATTTGACATTGCTTGAAATTAGGGTTTCACAAAGTATTACATTACAAAGGCTAGATTGGTTATATAGAGTTATTTTCATTAAGTGAGTATTTGATTGATGCCAATTTTTTTAGTATTACATGATTGACTGTTATAACATGTTGTGGTGTTGACATTAAATAAAATCAGATTCAACTCATGCTAAGATTTAATGTGCAGATTGGGGAGAGGAAATTTTTTATGACAGTTGATATTGACAACTAGGATTTGATATGCAGATTGAGAAGAGGAAAATTGATTAGTAGAGATTGTACAACAATTTTTTATATCATAGTTTCTTTGTATTGATTCTGAGCATGAGTGGATCCATTCTGAAAATTGTGAAATGTGGTCCATCGGTTGATCAAGGTGGTAGGGTGGTGCAAGTTTAGAGAGTGGAGTCTCCTTTAGGTTGGAGCCTGATAACACCTTAGGGTGGTAGGTTGGTGGTAGGGAAAGTTAGACCCTACATAGGGTGTTGGAATGGCCTTCAAATTGCAGCTGGTAAATAGGGTGTTGGAGCATCCTTCAAGTTGGAGCCTATAAAATAGGGTGTTGGAGCATCCTTCTAGTTGCAATTAGTAAACTAGGGTGTTGGACCACCCTTCAGGTTGGAGCCTGTAAATTAGGGAGTTGGAGCCTCCCTTAGTTGGAGCTGAAAATGTTGATGTAAATTTTATTGGAGACAAATATTAAGAAGCATTCAATGGTTTTTATCTTGGAAGGGTTTCCACCTAAAATTATGTTGTCTACTGTCTTGATATTTGTGCATTTTTTAATGGTGTTGTTTACTGTTCATCATATGTTGATTTATGTTGGTCTAAAACTAAAGATAATTAATGATTTTTGAAAATTAAAAATACTAATTGAAGAAAAATATTGATTCACCCCCCTCTCAGTATTTCCAATAGATATCTTGTAGATGTTTTATTTGACTCTATGGTGGATGGTCATAATTACTTTGTAGTGAATGTTCATAATACTCTTTGCAATGAATTTCTAGATTTATATGGTGGATTTACCGTATGAGCTATGAAATGGATTGAAATATATCATATGAATATCTCCATTGGGTTTATACACGACTATAGAATTATACACGAGCTCTACGGTGGATTGGAATATATCATGCAAAGCTCTGTGGTCGATACAGAAACTCTACAATGGTTTGAAATATATGATACGAGCTCTATGCTCATGATTCTTCTTTGTGGCTCATATAATATCTATTCTTCAACAGATTGAAATATTGATTGAATGATCAGTCATTGATGCTTTGGGTTTGTGACACTTTTGAATGTTATCTCTTTGGTTTCGGGTATATCTCTATTTTCTCATTGGTTTGTTGCTCATAACCTAGTTGCATAAATTCCTTTGTCCATTTTCTTCCTTCTTCCTTTTTATTTCCATTTTTATTTTTAAATTATGAGTAGTTCACAACATATGTAAAAACCTCAACGTAGTAATGGGAAGTTGAGCAAATCCAACCTATAAATTCTTTATGATCATTTCAATTCAGTAGATAAAAGGAGAGAAGAAAGATAAATAGAAAATAAAAAATAATTAATTACAATGCTTGAAACCAAATTCAAACTATTAAAAAATAAAATATTAGGATTTGAGACTAAGCTAAAAATGATGAAATATAAGATATGAGAAATGGAAAAGCATGAACAATCAACAATTGAAGAAAAATGCATCTTGAGAGATGAGATTAAAGAATTAAAATAAAAACAAAGTAATGATTTATCCATAAGTAGTATAGATAATAAATTGTTTTATCATTAGCATAATAAAAGAGAATTTTATCTTAAAACTATCAATATAAAAGACTAGAAAGACGAGGACACATTAAAAATAGTTAAAGAAGAACAAAAAATAAGTCACAAATTGAAACAACTTATCTTATAGAAGCAAGAAGGCTAGGAAAGACACTCGAGTAGAAAAATAGATTGATTCATGTTAGGGTAAGCTATAGATACCATAAATTTGGAATATTCAATAAATATCCAAGCCTAATAGGGCAAGAATCTTTATATATGATGACCTCATCCTAGCAGAGCAATTTGAATTAAGGAAGGAGGTTCAAATGGTTAAAAAACAATAAAGCAAGGAAAATGGTCAATCTTTAGCAATAGGAAAGTTATTACTAGAGATGGAGGCCAAAAGGAGAGTAATAAATGGGAATTTGAAACACTCAGCATCATTTTTTGGAATTTTTGTGATTTTTCATGGTGCAGAGTTCCTATAACATCACTCACATAGATGGATTTATTTTAATTCATAACAAGAAATCCTGTCGCAAAGGAATTGGTGGAATATCCTACTATATAAAAAAATGTATCTCTCCTCATGCTCAACTTCATAAGATAGAATCCCTCAATCAGTACATTTGGAACAAAATATCTTACATTGATGCTAAGAGGATTTATATCACAATATTTTATTTCACACTCATCAATTCTACCTTTTGAGATCCAGTGGGAAATCTCTGTGTATATGTGTTTTATGTGTTATGCTCTCGCATTTTTATTTTTCCTATGATTTATAATTCGTATGCAGGTAATTTCTATATGGGGTTAAAACCTACATTTGGTATCAGAGCCGTTTTGGCTTCAAGGGGACGCCTTTGTTGCTGAGGGGTTTCGCTCTGATACCACTTGTAAGGATTATAGACACCACATATCTCCACAATGGTATGATATTGTCCACTTTGGGCCTAAGCCCTCATGGATTTGCTTTTGGACTTACCCCAAAAGGCCTCATACCAATGGAGATATTTGTCCATCCTTATATACCCATGATCCTCCCCACTTCTAGTCAATGTGGGACTTTGGTCGTATACCCAACACCTTTTAGAAGAAAATTAGTCTAGATAAGGTTTGTACTTATAATACCATAGATCAAGATATTCATAGTCTAAGGAATGAAGGTAATATCCTCTTTTTATGAGACTTGAATAGTACAAACACATCTAACCAATTTATTCTTCTAAGGATGATTCAAACCTTAATTCTCTTTAGCTAGATGAGTAGTTTCATTTAGCAAGCCAATTGAAAAGAAAATTTGAAGACCTAACTAACAAATTGTTTGATACCCAATTGGTCAAACTCTATAGTTCTCAAGACCTTACAATTTGAAGTGGTGTAATCAAGTGGCTAAACTCCAACGATATGATTTATATCCATGCAATTGGAAGTAATGTCGCGGATTATGTGATATTTGATATCCTTATTTCCATCCAAATTGTAAATTTGACCTCTTAAACAACCATGAGCCTAACTTTGATCATAGACATTTAATATTAAATCTAAAAATTCCATGCAAAACAAGCACATGGATAAAATTTGTCAAAGTTAAAGCCGCTTAGCTTTTTACAAGCGTAAAATGAATCTCTTCTTAAAGGATTTAGATAGGGATTTACACCTCTTAATGATATGTAAACTTCCATGGATATTCCACTTAAAAGTTTGTCACAAAAACTATGATAAAAATATATTTAAAAATATGAAATCTACATTATTAGGGTTTACTTCTCTATTTATTCCTGGAACTATACATTATTGTTTATTGCATATGCATGCAAATTAAAATTTATGTAGAAAATAAAGAACAATGAAATAAAAATTGATAAACCATGTTTTGACACAAGATATAAATTGGGAAACCATTTCAATAGAAAACCAAACTATAAGGTGAGGTCGTTATGCTCTCTTTCTCTAGATAAAAAATGTCTACAACTACAAATAAGTATGGCTTGTGGCCTGTGGGCTACTCTAGTGCACAAATCCTCTCTATGTGCCCTCTTCGTATCCCTCTTGGCTATTTTGTTCATTTATGGAACAAATGTACTCGAAAAGAATGGAATTCCTTTTCCTCTTAGTGGATTGGTTATAGCACAGCCCAATAGTTTATCTGTAAACTATCGTGGATATTCCACTGGAAAGTTCATCACAATAGATCTGATAATATTATGTTAAAAATATGAAAATTCTACACTATTACAATTTTATTAAACTTTAAGATCTCTAGATTTAATTGTAATTAGTGCATGCACGTGAATGGAAAATATTCAAAAAATAGAAAACGATAAAATATATCTCACACACACACACATAAGACGCAAGATATGCTCTGGGAAACCATTTCGAGAGAAAACCCAACTGGAAGATAAGGTCGCTCTTCTCTCTTTCTCTGTCTAGAAATATGGTTGCACGTAGAAAGAAGTAATGTATGTGGGCCATTGGCTGTTATAATGCACATATCCTTTATGTGTGCTCTACCTCTTATCTCTCCTAGCTATATTTTCTCAGCTACATAACAAAATGCTCTTGAAAGAATCAAATGCCTCTTCCTCCTAGAGGCTCGTTTATAACATAGCTCGATAGCCTACTAGTAGTTATGTTTGACTACGTCAACTCTTAACTAGAGTTACAAGATAGACTCTTATAGAGTCTTTTACATAAAAAATACGTGGATAACCCCTTTTCCATGAATAATGGGTGTTGATGTGGCATCCTCCCAAACTATAGTTGTGAAAACAGGAAGGTCTACTTTTGAGTGGCATAAATTTTGCATACGGACTCTGATTGATGTGCTTCTTGTGTTGTTGGAAAGATCTTTGTGTGTGTAATAGAATGAAAATGTGCTATGCTAAAGCAAAAATGTTTTTTAGACCTTGTTTTTCCAAACTGGGTCCCACCAGTAAAAGCGGTCCCTTGAGTTGATTCCTCCACTTTTTCCACTCTGAATGCATCGAGATGGATGACAAACAATATAATGATCCCATACAGATCAATATCCCACTAGTGGTTAGTTTTTAATACCTCAAATCTTATGTGGACTCTTCTAGGGTCTTCTTCATCATAACCATGTGATTATCCCTTATTCCATGAAAAGGTGTTATGCTAAAGCAGCAAATTTTTTAGACCTTGTTTTGCCAAACTAGGTCCCGCCGGTAAAAACAATTCCATGAGTTGATTCCTCTACTTTTTCCACTCTAAATGCATCGAGATGGATGAAAAACAATATAATGATCCAATCCAAATCAATATCCTACTAGTGGTTAGTTTTGACTACCTCAACTCTTATATGGACTCTTATAGGGTCTTATTCATCATAACCATGTGGTTATCCCTTATTCCATGAGTTATGGGGGTTGATGTGGCATCCTCTTGAATTATGGTGGTGAAAAAAGGAAGGTCGACTTCTGATTGGCGTAATTTTTTCATACATACTCCGATTAAATTGATTTCACAGGGGCTTCAATCAATGAACCTCTGAAATAACACGTGCATTCGTGGTACACTAAACAATGCCCCTAATTTGACTACATATTGGAAAATACATCTTAAAAACACTTTATTTAACCCCCTACCAACATGAACCCAATACACTTTCCCAATTTAAAAACCCCTACATTCACTGGATATTATAGGTATCCATTTTTTCATAAACAT
This sequence comes from Pinus taeda, assembly GCA_000404065.3. Classification (NCBI taxonomy): domain Eukaryota; kingdom Viridiplantae; phylum Streptophyta; class Pinopsida; order Pinales; family Pinaceae; genus Pinus; species Pinus taeda. Next base: position 11,697 of record APFE030459916.1, read on the forward strand.
TTTTTATACCTCTTTATATTTTTTCATTAACTTTGAGCTCCATTTTTTATACACAACATACAAAAACCCTTTACCCCCTATTATATTCTCAATATATTATGTCATTTTTTCCTCAATATATATCCCCCAATATGAACACATGTGGTATGGTATTGTTCCCCTATTGAAGCCCCCATGAGTGCTTTTTGCACCATTCGAAATGTCTCTATGCATAAAATATGAAAAAAAAGGTGTGGCACTAAAGCAACATTTTTTTACCCCCTAAAAATATTGTTTGATGCCTCAAAATGATCCCAAGAGGTTTTAGACCCCAATTTTCCAAATGAGTCCTGTTGGTAAAAATGGCCATCTTACTTGATTCCTCCACTTTTCCCACTTTGAAAGCAACGAGATGGATGAAAAACAATATAAAGATCCAATATGGATCACTTAACTTATAAGGATAACATTGAAAACCTCTATCATAATCTTACTACAACCCTATTTTCTACTATTAGTAAGTTTTTTACCAAGGTGTCGTATAAAAATAATAATAGAACTACCAACCCTTGGAATGATAAAGATTGTCAAATTGCTAGAAAACTGATTAGGGATTCTCCTAATGAGTTACCTTAAAACTTGACAACATAAATATGTGCAAAGATCTAATTAAAAGAAAGAAAATATATTGCATTAGTAGAGAGCATAAGAAATTATTACACCTCTCTAAGTTAGACCCTACAAAATTTTGGAGGAAAATTTTGATTTATAAGTTTAAACAAATCATTTGATTCTCTTGAACTAAAATATTTACCTTAAAAACCTCTATGAATCCCTTATTTCCATGGACACCATTTTGAATGTCCCTATAAATAACAATATCTTTCCTTTGGAAAACATTGTGTTTGGGGTTAAGTAACTTGCTAATGGGAAAGTTAAGGACATTGAATGCTACCAAGAAAAAATGTTTAAAATGGGAGAACCTATCTTACACATACACAAGTTATTTAAATTGGTAGTGAAGCAAGGCTTCCCTAAACCTTAGATGTAGAGCTTTTATTGTACATGTCTTTAAGACAGGGGAAAAAATTATTCCCTCTAATTAGAAGACCATTATGATTATCCACATTTTAGCCAAGTTGTACGAGCATATTTTGGAAAAGAAGATTAGCCTTTGGCTTGAAATCCATGGTAAAAGAGTTAAAGGAAAAGATGGGTTTAGGGGATATCATTCAACTGCCACCAACTTGTTACTCTTAGGATAATTACATAGGAATGATGAAATATCACAATTGATCTATTCTATTATTTTGTTGACTTTAGAAAATATTTTGATGTTACTCCTATAACAAAGCTAAGGAAGAGGTTAGAAGATATAATGGTTCCTTTCAATTTGAGGGTTGGTGTGACAAGGTTATATGAGAATGTTATTGCCAATCTTAGGACCACTAAGGGTTGGTAAGAAGGAACTAAATGCAATATTAGAGTCAAGCAAGGGTGTCCCTTACCCCCTACCATTTTTGACATTTTGATAAGCTAGAAGAGTGTTTGGAAGATGCAGGGTGTGTTGGCCCCATGTTCACTGGCATGTCATAACTCTTCTCCTAATGTTGATAATATTGTTCTTTTGGCAAGGAGTCATTACGATCTTGGTAAGCAACTCACAATCATCTAAGATTATTTCTAGTCCAAGATGGGTATGATTGTTAATCCCAACAAAACTAAAGTCATGATAATAAAATCCAAAAACATAACCCATGATAATTTAATTTATGAAAACAACTCCTTGGAGGAAGTTTCTTCATACAAATAATCTAGGAATCGACATCCATCATAAGCTCAATTAGATCTATATCATTGGGAAAAGGATAAATGGAGGTTGGAAATCTTATTATGGGCTTGAAAATAATTTTAGGTTGACAGGTCTTTAGATTTGGGATAAAAAAAGATCCTCTTTGAGACTCTTGTCACTCTTGTTTTATATGGATGTGAGGTTTGGTATTGCAGTATATCTAGAGAGTTGTGGAGGAAGACTAAAAGATCCAAAATTAGTTATAACCTACAACCATAAGATTAAGGGAAATACTCCCTACCTTATCCTCTTGATTGAAGCAAGCCTTCCCCCATTGAAAGCATGGCTATGACTAGGTATCTTATGTATAAGAATAATCTATACAACATGGATGCCAAAATCTTTCCTAAACTTGCTTCTAACTCTAAACAAAACCCTTGCCTTTGGCTCAAGCGAGGGTGTCATAAGGATGCACAGTCTTGGTTGGACCATTGGGGAATAAAGGAGGAGATCATTTTGCAAAATCTAAATAGTATAAAAAATATTGTTACTTTCACATTTACAGAGAAATTGTGGGGCAATAAAGAGATAGAGGAAAAAAGGAAACTAAGATATTATAAGGATGCAATCAATGCCAATCTTGAAAATCAAAATTATTTTTCTATTTTAACTAGTGTTGAGAAGAAAAATGAGCATTTCCAGGATAAGAACTAATTCTCATGAGCTTCATAGTGAAACTAAGTGCTGGTCAATTCCCAAAATTCCATGGGATGAAAGAGTTTGTCACATGTGAAATCGTAAACAAGTTGAAGATGAAAATCACTTTATCTTAAATTGTCCATTTTATACTCACATTTAATCTAAATTTCAAAATATTTCTCACACTATTAACCTTTTTGACCTTTTAAGTCAACAAAAATATGGTGATCTTATAATGCTTCTCTCTCTTTGTTTTAGCACATAAATAAAATGTTAAAGAGTTTTGAATAACCTCTTACTATTTTAAGGTCTGATCAATCATATAAATCTTAATGAACATTAATCACTATTATTAATAATTATTATAAATTATAATTGTTTAATAAATAATTATTATATCTTAAATCTATATTAATATAAAATTATATATTTGAAATTGCACGTTCAATATAAATATTTAAAATTTATTTTAATTTATCTAATAAAAAAGTATATATCCTTTCATATAATACAGTTTAGGAAAGTGTTTTATTAAATATTATTTGTGATTCAGTGTTATGTTGGTGTGACAATGGTTTATGGTTATGTTTTTCTTTCACCTAGAAAATTGAAACATACTAATGATGATTATGTGACCATTCATTCACTCACTTTATGTTTTTAAAGTTTAAAGCGAGTGGCTTAAAATTTCATGTTTAATCATTAACAACTCCAAATCATTTTTCACATTCATGAATAAGCACATTCATCAAATCATATTATTTATATGCCAACTGAATAATCAATGCCTAATCCAATGACTTTACTATAATCCATCTGAAAACCCTTTCAAATTATTCTTCTTATTATATTGTCATTGAATGATTTAGCAAAAGAGAGTACAATGATCCATATCTTAAATCATAATCTTATACAACAAAATTAGCTAAAGAACATTCATGAGATGAACCCAACAATGCTAATAATCAAAACCCTGCTTCAAAAGCCTATGTGCAACTGTCATTGCCTGCGGTCAACTGCCGAACACTTTGGTTTACTGACAAAATCTATGGTCAACTAATAAAACCAAACTCTAGGTCCCAAATGCACATAGAGAGAGATGTGTGTGTGACTGAAACCCTCCAACTGCATGCATGAGCCTACGTGCTTGCGGTTAGAGCCAAAAATTTATTGTGACAAGTCTCTTTCGTAAACCAAAACCCTAGCACACGTGCAAGATTCGAACCCTGCAATCTCGTCCCTGTGTGAGTGAACTTCCACGAACCATCTCAGACCTGTGTGAGCCAAAACAAATAAAGAAGATTATCATAATGATGATGTCCAAATGAGGGTCCCTTGACTTGTATTTATAGTCTTCAATGGATGTCCAATTTCACTTTTGGGTCAAACTGACCTTTTGTGTACATGTATACTTTAATTCAAAAGTACATTTTCCATTGTCCAAACTAAACGCTTCAATAGTCAAAATTGGTCCTCTTGAAAAGAGGAATCTCATCCAATGGTTGCAATTTGTCACTGAGCTTCCAAATTAGCGTTCCCTCTCAGCTAGGGAGAAATTCCAATTGCATCACATAATCATCACAAGTATCATGTCATCAAATCATGTCCTATCTCAAGTATCTCGTTGTTAAATGTCGTCACTGCTCATCTCTACTCATCTCGTTATTGTCTATGCTCATATGTTGAACATTCTCGAATCTAAAAGAAGAAGAATCTAACATTGGAGGGGAGCCCAAGCTACCACTCTCTATCCATCGGGGAGCCACTTCTACCACTCGGAATCATCTGCTAGTTAGGAGCCTAATGATACCACCTTGGAAACATCAGAGACCTTATCATCAGGGAGCCCTGCTCAACCTAGAACCACATCAGGGAGCACTTCTCAACCCAGAATTAATGACAATGAGGAATGTCCTAATGGAAACTCTCACCTCATGTTATCGCATATGGGAGCTAACATCTTCCACCCTATGTCGAGAAATAAGAGTCATCACATATGGGAGTGACCATCTTCCATCATGTGTCAATGAAATGTCTCATCCATCTTATTACCCACTGATCTTCCCAACAATGACCCTCAAAATCCATGTGGTAACCTTGCATCATAATCAACTTGGGTGACACAAATCCAATGATGCAGGAGTATCTGCCCCCTCCTTAATTAAAGGAGGAATCCAAAGCGGAGAAGGAGGAGATGTGGACCATCGAGCAAAACAGGGGAAATTCTATTATAATAGAGCTTAAATGATGGAAGCGATAAGTCTCTAGAAGACTTGATTAATGTAATGTAATCTTCCATATGTACACGAATTGAGAGATTTAGGGGTTGTTGAGGAAATCAAGGAGATGATTGATCGGATCCTTTCAATGATCTGATCCAATCTGAAACCTGCGTGTTCTATATATAATAATATAATATATATATATATATATATATAGTGAGAGAGACAGAGTAGAAGACAGACAGTAACAAATAGAAATTGTGTAAGCCGAGAGTAATCAAAATGTAGTCACGAGGGACTTATTTCTAGGGCCGAAATGCCTTAGTCTGTATTCAATATTGTATAATAAATAGATGTGTTGTGTGGATTTGCGAGTGTGTTTATGTAATAATGCCTCTTCAAATTATGTCATGTATATATGCATTGCAGGCTTAAAATATCGTTTATAAGTGTGTTGATCGACCATCAATCACTGTAGGATCGATGGCGATCTAATGATGTCAATTATATGAATGTTGTGTGTTAACGGAGTATGGCAGAGGAAATCCCGAGAAAGGCATAAATCCATCAGAAACAAGTCAAAGAGGAACAAACGGTCGAGAATGCACAGTGGTCATTAGATCTCATAGATCAACAGTGGAGGTGACAATGAATGTGAACCGTCAGATCGTTAGATCGACGGTTATTGCAAGCTTAGATGCATGAGTGTTAGCATGTTAGGAAGGTGGTTTCGTAAGAGTGGAAGTGGTTTCCAGGAGAGCAAAAGGCTGTAAGCTGTATTGAAAGGCAGTCGACCAATTCCATACGGAGCGTGCCACGTAGCACGAGGTGAATAGGGAAACCGCTTTATCGGGCGATTAATTCCCGTGTTAATTTTCCGCCCGATATCAATAACAGTCGTTGGATCCATTGGGTACAGATTGATGGTGGAGGCCGATTTGATCGGTCGATCGGAGATTGGTGAAGGGACAGCGTAGCACTGTGGAAGGGCTGGAAGGTGAAGACCCACCGAAATTTATAGAAGCAGGATTATAAATTTTGAGATCTAGCCTTAAGGGTTTCGGCGCTTGTTCCTGTGTTTCCTGGTGTATTCCCGTGCTATTCCGATAAAGTGAGTGGTCTCAATTTTATGTGTTGGCCGGGTATTTTAAGGCCAAAGAGCTATTTAACAGTTCTGATAGGATTTCCTGCGAGAAGGAAGAAGAGTATAAATAGAAGGAGAAGAGGTACAGTTGCGTTGAGGTATGGTGATTTTATGGTCTTACTGTTGTGTAGACAATGGCAGTGGAAGGTGAGAATATTTGCAGCAACCTAGAGCAAGGTGTGCTCAATTGGTTCCAGAGAAGAGAACCAGAAGGATGCCAAAAGACCGAGTGAGGAGGACTTGGTGAGGTATCGTGTAGCAAAGGAATATTGTTACTGTAGAGGTTGGTTGCAGTTCACAGAAGATCATGAAGGCAGTTCCACTGAAGGTGGGTATAATTGCTAAGGATAAGGAGAAGCATATGACTAGGAGGTCATAAATTTTTGTGCCTCAGGAGTCTGATGCAGGAGCATCTGACCCCCCCCTTAATTAAAGGAGGAATCCAAAGCGAAGAAGGAGGAGATGTGGACCATTGAGCAAAACAAGGGAAATTCTATTAAAATAGAGCTTAAATGATGGAAGTGATAAGTCTCTAGAAGACTAAATTAATGTAATTTAATCTCCCATATGTACACGAATAGAGAGATTTAGGGTTTGTTGAGGAAATCAAGGAGACGATTGATCGGATCCTTTCAATGATCCGAACCAATATTCCTGAACCTACATGTTCTATATATATATATATATCATGAGACAGATAGAGTAGAAGACAAACAGTAACAAATAGAAATTGTGTAAGCCGAGAGTAATCAAAAAGTAGTCACGAGGGACTTATTTCTAGGGCTGAGATGCCTTAGTCTATATTCAATATTGTATAATAAATAGGTGCGCTGTGTGGATTTCTGGGTGTGTTTATCTAATAATGCCTCTTCTAATTATGTCGTGTATATATGCATTGCGGGCTTAAAATCTTGTTAATAAGTGTGTTGATCGACCATCGATCACTGTAGGATCGATGGCGATCCAACGACGTCAGTTATATGAACGTCATGAGTTAATGGAGTATGGCAAAGGAAAGCCCGAGAAAGGCATAAATCCATCAGAAACAAGTTAAAACAAGTCAAAGAGGAACAAATGGTCGAGAATGCACAGTCGTCGTTAGATCTCATAGATCAACGATGAAGGCGACAAAAAATGAGAACCGTCGGATCGTTAGATCGATGGTTATTGCAAGATTAGATTCGTGAGTGTTAGCGCGCGAGGAAGGTGGTTTCGTAACAGTGGAAGTGGTTTTCGGGAGAGAGAAAGGTCGTAAGCTGTATTGAAAGGCAGTTGCCTGATTCCATATAGACCGTGCCACATAGCACGAGGTGAATAGGGAAACCGCTCTATCGGGCAGTTAATTCCCATGTTAATTGTCCGTCTGATATCAATAACAGCCGTCAGATCCATTGGGTACAGATCGACGGTGGAGGTCGGTTTGATTAGTCGATCGGAGATTGGCAAAGATGCAGCACTGTGGAAGGGTTGGAAGGTGCGAACCCGCCAAAATTTATAGAAGCAGGGTTATGAATTTTTAGATCCGGCCTTAAGGGTTTCGGCGCTTGTTCCTATGTTTTCCGATGTATTCTTGTGCTATTCCGATAAAGTGAGTGGTCCCGATTTTATGTGTTGGCTGGTGTTTTAAGGCCAAAGTGCTATTTAACGCTTCCAATAGGTTTTTTGGGCCATAACCCACAAGCCTCAGGATTGAATATTGTAAAGAAAAGGGGTTTTGGCCTTACCCAAAAATCTCTTTTCATCATCGAAGCACTCTCTCAACCCATTGGCCAAATAGGGAGCAATATTACCAACAATCCCAACTTGTGGGTATGGTGCTAATTGGGGTATACTCTTCATGGATCAAGATAGGGGAGAAACATATCTGACCCTATGGGTAACAGATAGGGTTGATACCCTATTTTCCAAAGATCCATAAACTCCAGGATCCCTCCATCTCAATTCCTCACGCTGGGAGCTCAGACAATGGGGAAGAGCCAGCTCAACGTTCTCAATCAATCCTTCTCTTTGTAGATCAGAAACATTTCATCGTGCTCATATCTGGTACCGACTTAGACAAATATCAATAGAAGAATTCTCCTATTCATGCAGGGTATAAAATCAAATATTATATTAGAACATAGATATATGTAGATATAATATATACATATATAATATATATTATATAATTATAATCTACGCATACATATCATACATACATGTTATATGTATGGTTATGTATTATGCGGTAGATATTATATATATATCTATTATATAAATAAATATATATATAATATATATATAATATATATATATATATATATATATCAAAAAAGGATACCTCATTCATCCTCCATCTCACAGAGGCAACAACCACAAGCCTAAGCTTGTCTCGTACAACAACATTGTCTCAATATATAAAGGTATTTCATGCCCAACTATATACAGGATTCTCTTCCAATCAAATCCCACTCTTTATTATCATAATGTATTACTATCACATCCAGAACCTATTCAAAATAGATCTCCAATGAGTTTCTTCAACCTGCCTTGCAACTAGCCATGATAGCAACATCGTACTTAACCTCGGTTGTGCTTAAAGCTACAGACCTTTCATCCAAAATATCATGGCAGATCTCATACTAAGGTAGCACCCAAATGTGCTCATCTCATCAATAATGATCCCAAATAACATCAATATATCCATGCAGTCATATATCATATGAAGAATATCTTAGACCAAAAAATTGATTGTCCCATGCAAATATCTCAAAGTGTGCCTGGCAGAAACACAATGTGTATGAAGTGTCTCAATTATGAATTGCTCAAATTCTATGCAAAACATAAGTTTTCACATAGAACATCAATGATTCAATAAACTATCAATTTGCAAGTCAGGTTCAACAATATCTCTTCACAACATTCTGAAATTCAATCAGAGTGTCTAAGGATTTGCATTTCCACTTTCCAAAAACTCTTCAATAGCTTCACAATATATATTTCATTTTCCAAACTTTAGAAAGTAATTAACATGCCAAGATTATTCATTTCAAACCTCATAGATAAACTCCCTCTTACTTGTATCGGCAGAGGCTCATTATCTGTCAAGAATAGATCATGAACATATAAAACCAAAATCAAAGGCATACCTTGGACCACTTTTGAAGTATAGGTTTGGATCGACACATCTTCCTAGATTTATCAGGTAACTATCAATGCGGACATACCAAGCTCGTGAAGATTTCTTCAATTCATACAATGTTATATGCAAACATTATACCGATCAAAACAATACTCAACCTCACACAAATCAATATTATGATATGAAATCAACCAAGTCAGCTTATCAACCCATAGATGCTAAATCAAAAAATAATATCAAATCCATAAAATTTTCTTCCAATATCATTGTGACAAACTCTTCGGACTAGGTGAGAGGTAGAGCTCACATCCAAGTACAAAGTTACAACTTTATCTATTATTAAGTTAACCATTGTTATTTACCAATAAATATCAAGACATCCTCATGATCATAATACAAATAATTTCTATCATTATACATTAAGGATAAGTCATATAAGTTTTATGCATTCATTGTGAGATCAGAATCACAATTGTTCATACTTCAACCAATGTGCCAAAGCCAATGATGTCAATACATAATCACCATTGAATACCAATATTAGTTAATGAAAGTTACTATGCCCACATAGCACTGTCATCAAGGCATCTCATCAGTTATCAAAGAAAAACCTTAATTTGTTATCATTGTGAATTCAATCAATCCATAAACCAAAGGATATCTATGAAATATCAAGCATCATGTAAAAACTGCAATACTTCTCATCTATATTAAACCAATAAATCTTGTCAAACCCTTGCAACTATTATCAAATATTTTCATATACTAGCTTCAATGATCAAATCAAGATAACATACATGATATTCATATTCTAGTCTCCTGCAAACACAAATTTAGTCAACATATTCACACTCTCTATAGTAAAATGTTCAAACTTCCTTGCTTATAAGACTTTCTATTATCTGCTCCATATCTGTAGGATTGTCATACTCCTAGTGCATTTCTGATTTCATGCATAAAGCTTCAGCGTTTGTGACCTACAGGCACAGCCACACCCATGGGCCTTCTTTCGTGCAGTTGAGAGGCTTACAACCACACTCTTAAGCCTTCTTCTGTGTGGTTGGGTCTTAGGCTAAGAGCAACCCTCTCTTCTCAGACCAAAACTTGTTGTAGACCAACAACATCAGATATTTGTCTATTTATGTCCAAAAATATACTGCAACAATAAAGAATCTTCTATACATTTAATGCAAATGGTAATAGGTGTAGGGATATTATGAAGAGTTTCTCCCTCTTAATGAGCAATCACTTCAGTCATCATCATTTAAGTCATCAATCTGAATATCATAATATTTTCATGCATCAGCAGAACTGTTAGATCATGAAATCAAACTATATCAACTTCTAGAACATATATTCATCATGGTCATAACATGTTAGCATCAACTATTTCATCATCTCATTTGGACATGACATCAAATTTTCATCAAGTTTTAGAGATATGATTAGGGAAACTGACAGGTGTGTCATCATACTTCAAAGATTATAATCACTACATTACAACTTTATCAAATTACTCAACCATCAGGTCAGGGCATCCATATTTATCACATTGTCCAATTTACTAATCTTATCAAAACCTAAACAAGGTCAACAAGAAGATCATGAAAATCAATCTTATTGTTACACTTTTATCATCAAGGGTTACCATGCTTATCACAAACGTTATCAATAGTATCAAGCTATAAGAGTAAATGTGCCAGCCTTCTTTATGGGATCAGGAAATCCATCACATCTAAAATCAAAGATACTCTTCAAATATCAAGAGCACCAAAACATATAACAGGTACCATAAATCAAACTTACTCTCATATGCATATATGAGTCATTCATGAAGGTGAAACTCGCATCATACCTTAGGGCTTACATTTCCATCCAATATTGCAGCCGAGACAATATATTATATACCTGATAACATTAAGATACCTTTTCACTTTGCATCACTTATTTACCATGGGAAATTGTAGCTCTTCTCTTGTTGCACTAGTTATCTTCTCTTGCAACTCAGATGATCCTCAAGAAGGATCCACTTATCACAACTCATCAGGAGGTTAGAAGTATCCAAATACTCAAATATACATGTAGGAAGTATAAGCAATGATTAGATCAATAAGTTTAAGCAAAAGTAAATACATAAAGAAGTAACATAAATCGAAAAAGTACTTATCTTCAATGAGAGGTGATCATATCCCTCTTGAACCAACCTTCAAAAGACATGATTGTCTATAATCCATATAAAATTGTTTCCTTTAATATACTCATCGACTTCATCAACAACCAGACCTAACTAAGACTATCCCATCCAGGGCTACATCAAACTGGTCATGAATACTTGAACATCTTCATACTAACCATGCTAGGGTTACTAGATTGCATATCTCAAATATTTGTCGTAATCTAAGGTTTCTTCCAAACCCTAACCCCATAATATCCATCAAACCCTAATAACCATATTACCTATGGTTTTCTTCAAACCCTAGTATTATTCTAGGGCTCCTTGTAATATTCCTAATTAGCCATGGCTAATTGGAATATTCAATTTTGTTCAATTTTTGTCTTCTATAGTTATTCGTAAATAAAAAACTGAGGACGGGGGACAAAACTCACTTTTAGAATAAAAAGTCACTTCCTAGTAGCACAATGTTGTGACTTAGAGGGGAGCCAAGGGGAGCCAAGGGGGCCAAAGGGGCACGCAAAAATGGAGCCCACGTAGACACATGGAGGGACTACGCAGGAGGCACGAAACACGTGGCAAGAAAGGAATCATGCAGGAGGAGTTGAGCCTTGGGATTGAGAGAGGCAAAGGCTATAAAGGAGAGAGGAGCCCCCTCATTTTGATCATTCAGTTATGATCATTTGTGGTAGTCATTTCGACTTAGAGTACACTGGCTGTTTAGCTAGTCTACAACACTGTTTAGTGCATTGAGTGTCTCCGTTTGGAAATCTCACCCTTAGCCCCAGGGGACTTTGAGTGCCTACTCGGGAAAGGTATTTCCATTGGCATTTCAGCAGTAGTTTCATCAGTGTTTTGGAGGACTGCGCAGCACTGAGAGAGGGATGCAGTTCTTTCTGGCAGGAGTCTGGGTTGAGGGTTTGCAGGAGGGTTTGTGCTGAGAGATAGAGCAAGGGATCAGCCCTTGCATATTCGAGAGTTTTATTAGGGGTTTCAGGTAGATTTCTGGAGGGTTTCATTCAGTGGCAGTGCAGAGCATTGAGGAACTGCGCAGAACCCCAAGGGGGTGATTTTCGAGGGTCAGCCATTTCATAAAAGATTTCTAGGCTTTTCTGCGTTTCTTGAGTACATTCCATAGTTTCATATTTTTTTGAGGAGGGGAGAAGCCCCAAATCCTCATTTGATTTCTAGCAGTAGCAGTAGCACGGCAGTTCTCCAGTAGCTTAGACACAGTTCAGAGAGGGGCCATTCCTTTGCTATTTTGAGTGTATTTCTTCACTTGCCTGGTGCAAGTCGAGGTGCCATCTTTCTGATCACCTCCTGTATTCATTCTATTACTCAGTATAATAAAATGGCTTAGCAATTCTCTCTGCATTTCTTGAGTATCCGCTTATGGTAATATTGTTATATGTTGCACCATTGTTATTTGTATCTCTTTGAGCATTCTCGGCTATTATACCTGTTGTGTATTTCTCCTATACTCTTAGATAGAGTCTGGAAAGGGCCAGGTAGCCTTCGATTCTCATCCTCTTTTCAGAGGCGACATATCTAGTAAATGCCCTCCTAGTCCATCTCTGGTTGGAGTTTGCTGGTGTTTGAGGAATATTACTAATAAGGGATATTACAGTGGTATCAGAGCATAGATCTAGCTTAGCCTGTGGAGCTAGCAATCTATGACACCAGGGGAAAAACCCTATATCTGTTACAGAGGTCGGAGATACAGAGACACTAGGCGTAGGTTGGAGAACGCTTACGGAGAGGGAGACTGTGTTTCGGTGGTGGACGCAGAACAGGAGGAGCCTCTGGTGGACACAGAATAGAGGGAGCCTATGGTGGACGCAGAGTGGGAGGTTCCGATGGTAGATGATGATGGGAAGAGATTTGCGGATATGCTCCTCAAATCAGTGCAGGATCTGTCGAGGTAGATTGAGGTGATGGGATAGAGATTCATGGTATTAGAGGCCAGACAGCGTGAGAGCCCACGGGTTTTCTAGGTTGGTGAGGGATCGGGCGCATCCCACCATATGCCAAAGCAGCGTGATACTACACAACAGGTGGCCTCACATGCCCCTACACGTTCTACCATGCCCACTTTCTTAGGAGCAAACACGGGTGTCGTAGCCCAGCAGGAGGGAGAGCCTGGACATATGGGCGATTATTTTGCAGAGTACCACGCCTATGGGCAGGAGTTCAGGGAGGCCCTCTCATTCAGAGATTTTTTTCAGCTCCAGTGGGATAGTAGACCCCGTGACCATCATATAGGGTACTGGCATTACCATGATGGTGACACCCACCATGCAGCAAGTAGATTCCACTTGCCTACGTTTGATGGTTCATCAAACAATTCGGCAAAGTCTTGGGTAGAGAAGCTGGACATTTATTTCCAGCTTAACCAGATGTCGAAGACAAAGGCCATCAATGTGGCAACATTGCATTTGGATGGTGAGGCCCAGGATTGGTGGTTTCATGGTGTCACGCGGAATGAGTTATACTTGCGGACAAATCTAACCTTCCTAGGAGTCTAAGACTCTCTAATGACAAACAAACCAAATAAGAGCTATCCTTCTCTAGAT
>APFE030459919.1:0-14296 GCA_000404065.3 Pinus taeda
GAACAAGAAGTTTTTAAATAATCACATGAATTAAAATCTAAATTAATGGATGATTGATTTATCTCATCTTAGCTTTTTCATCTATATAAAAGATATAAAAACAAAAATTACTACACAATTTTATAGCCACTATAAACCAATAGCTAGGAACATTTCATTTTATAAGGTTCCTTTGTTTCCTATGGGTATCGGTGCCTTTGGCCATAACTCTTCAGTTGCATATTTCCTTATGCTGTTGGTTTCAATGTGGAGATATATTTAAACTCGGCTGCAATTGGGATATGATTGGAAGAATGACTAACCGAAGGAAGTGCACGCTCCTTCACCTCGTCCTCTTCAATTAACTCCAATAATGACACCAACTTCAACTTCGTGCCATGCTAGAAAATGTAATCTAACGTTGTGTGGATTTTGTCGTGGCTATTCTTAGTGAAGATAGTCAAACACGGCTCCCCTGTTGGATGATTAATTTTCTTCAATGGTTCTTATAGGGGAAGATTTCATTGGGAATAGTTAAAATAAGCACTTGCTAAAGGTATTCTATGACAAAACATGAGTTTAATGGATGGATCATAATCCAAAATTTCTTCATGTAAGGGATCGACATAGCCTTTGGTAAGAAGTGAGTGGGGAGTAGTTCCAGACAAAGAATTGAAGTCCCCACATAGTACAAGAGCAACATCGTGGACAAACTTGTCAAAATCTTTGAGCAGGTAGTAGACCTGCGATAGCTTTACATCATTGTTTTTAGGATTTGCATGGATGTGGGTATTGGTTATGCATAGACGTTAACTAGTTTTTTTTATGGAAAGGATGACATGCAGGGAAATGTTGTCTTTATTTCTCAAATTAATCGAAGACAAAGTTATCAAGTCAAATTTATTCAGTTTATACAATGTTGCACAACCATCAAAAGTTGGAATGTTGCCTTCTCTCTACTTTTTCTCAAACATCCCTTCATATCCTAATTTGGCCAATTCTAGATGGAAAAAGTCAGAGGAATGGTTATGTTGGACTTATTGAAGGCAAATGATGTCAGCATCACACTGTAATATTTATTTCAACAAGTTTTCTCTGTGATTTTCCCAACGGAACGTGAATGAAGGACAGTTGGGGAATTGCTTTGAAGTAGCATACAAATCTACTAGAATGTTGAATTTCAAAACTCTAAATGATGGACCCCTCAAACTTCTATCATATTTGTCATTGTAAAGTTGAATCGTTCACCTAGGAATGAGGTGGGGAAATGGAATAATGGCTCAGTAACAAAAAACCCCTTTCCCTAGTATTATAGTGACCCAACATAATCAAGCTACAAGACTGATACATGTAACTTAACCTTCAAGGATGTAATTATGTGACATAAAAGAAACATGTAAGCAACATATAACCATATACAATGAGTGACTTAATCATGACATATTTGTTTCACTAAATCAATATCAAATTCTCCATGATAACCATGCTACAACCATAACCAATCATCAAGCAAGTGCAACAAGCACATGAAATGCAAGTGTAAGGGATACACATGTATTTGACATGGATGTGTGACCAACACATGCTACCCAAGGAGAGCACAACCACACTTTGATACCACTTTCTAACACCCTCGTCCCATATCTACCCAAGCAACCAGCCAACTAGGGTAAACAGGCGACAAGACGCCACTATCGATAAGATTGAACCTCCTTGGTGACTTTAAGGAAATGGAATCGATATGTAAACTATAGGTGTAAGTAACATAATTAAGTGTAGGGATCTCATACTTATCTGAGAATCACTATAAACCATTGTTCGCTCGTGCCATTTACTGCATTACCCTCCATTAAGTCATAAACAATTATCCCCTGGCATACATGTTGTCATAAAATGTGCATATAACCAACATAATAAGAACAAAAATACAATAAACATGTAAGCCATTAAATCCATAAATACATCAATACCCTTACACATGAAAACCAAGGGAATGGATTTCTCATTAATGAATGCAATGAACCAACTGGAGATGGGACCACCACCTTCCACTCAACCATAGGATGGCTGAGTCAAATCTCTCTTCAACCTTTCACTCACGTGTCATACCCAAAGCATGAATGTGGGATCTCATAGAACACATCAATCAAGACTCATCTAGGGCTTCCAGAGGCCATCCACCTCAACCAACCAAACAATGGTTCCACCTCATGTTCGGACATGTTAGCACTCTATAATTTTTTGAGGTTGTAGAAGAAAACCACAATGGTAACCACAAACCAAATTTCGAAGTTGAGATCTAGCCCTTCCAACCTTAGAGAGGGCTCTCTCTCTAAGATTTAACTTTGTTGGAGTGAATATTAGGCTAGCTTGGAAGTTTAAGGTTTGATTTGTATTTGAATGGTTGGTTGATAACTAGATTACCACTGGGCTATGGAGTATGTTACATAAAATATAGATTGATTGTTGTATCTACAGATAGATCTCATAGGGTAGGGTAGCCAAACTGAATGGATTCTCTAAGATTTGTAAATGATGACGTTGGCAAGAGAAACCACTTTTAGTGTTTGAAAATTCATTTCCACCTACTCGGAAACCACATTTTAAGACACTAACTAAAAATATGAAAGTTAAGGAAAATATGCTTGCAAATATTCATCCAAATTTCCCAAACCATAATAGATGTTTGAAAACTAAGAGTAGTTTTTGTAAATGAAGATGTTCACAGAAAAAAATATTTCGATTTTTAAAAATTTGTAATCAGTGGTTTCTAAACCATGTTTAAATTACTATGGTGTATAGGAAAAAACATAGTTTATCTGACCATGAAACAAACATATGACATGGAGGCATGGGGTGGCATGGAGGTGGGGAATGATGTGGAGGAACATGGTTGGTGGAAAGGAAGTGGAATCCACAAGGGTGATGTGGAGAAATGATTTGGAGACAAGTGTGGAAAACAATCCAAGTGGCAAGCAGTGAGTGGTGCGGGAGTGACAATTAGGTTAAATATTCCGTTGATCCCAAAACCTGCAACCTATTCTACCATAAAATCTTTGCTATTGAAAAACTCTCAAACGGAAATCAAAACCATTCTGCACACTGAAATATGAAATATACACTAAACCAAAATTTTTACTATAAACTGAAACTTGATAGAATGCTTGCAAAAATGCTCAAAGCACTGAGCTTATTTGCACACTCCTACCTACCCTATACTGCTGAAAATTATGTTGAATCAAATGATGCAAAGATGCCAATGAAGCCAGTCAAGTAGCTGCTAAAACAAGTGAGTTGCTTGACTATTCATTATTACAATCAAAAGGACAACTTGATTTTTTGTCCATAAAATCAAAGTTGTAGAATGTAATGGAAACTGCTATTGGATCTGATCATGGAAATATGTTTGAGCTCTCTAGCTAAAAAGAACCTCCATGTAGTTTGTTATAGGATCAGTAATGGAATTATTAATTAGTTTACCTTGCATTACCTTATTGACCGATTGAGCATGTAATATTTGATCAGTTGTATTCTCAAGGTTAAACCATAATCCCCACTGTTTAGTTTCAGTCTTATGTTCGAAAACAAAACTCTCATCAATTTGCAAATCAAAGGAAATATAATCTCCTTTTGTTCTGTAGAAGGAAGATTTTCTAGGAACTATTTAGGATCTTGGAAACTATATGGCTCAATATGAAAATGCAAAAGTTCAATACCCTTCTCAAATATTTCAGCAATTAACTCAAGAAAACAAATTTTACCTTCAACAAAAATTTTCCTCGTTTTCAGATTTGTTAACATATCCCTGAATTCTTTTAAAAGTCAACCATATCTAGGGTTTACCACATACCCTGTCATGTTTCTTAGCAAGAAACCAGATCAATATGCAGTGGAGTTGCCATGCATTTTATGCAAATATGGATTCTTTAATAGTGGAGTCACCCTAAAAATTTTGAAGCTATGGATGCTTGAAAGTCAAGTCACTGGGTGAATGATACAACCTTCTAGTGGTTGATCACTATCCAGCATCACTAATTAGATCTAGAACTTGATAAGCTTTTCTAGGCGTGTCCCCAGTATGATCGCCAACATGTTACCACTCAGTAATTTTCTCAGGTTATACACGGAAATCCCAAAGGTAACCACAAACCAAGTTTTGAAGCTGGGATCTAGCCCTCTCAACTTCAGAGAGGGTTTTCTCTATAATATTTAACTTTGTTGGATTGAATATTACACTAGCTTTGATGTTTAAGGTTTGATTTGTATTTGAATGGTTGTTTGATACCTAGATTACCATTGGGCTATGGAGTCTATTACATAAAATATAGATTGATTGTAGTATCTACAAATAGATGTCACAGGGCATGGTAGCTAAACTAAATGGATTCTTTAACGTTTGTGAAATGGAGAAGAAGAATAGGTTTAAGACTCACTTTAGATATAGAGCGTTGTTACCCAAAATCTATATTTAAAGATCATAATAAAACATCGATATTATTCATAGTCGGGTGGATTGTCTATATTTAAACAAATTATAACCTTTACTTATCTTTTGAATAATTCATATTTGAAAACAAATATGTTATAAACAGATAAATATAAACACATAAGACAATAGATACGCTTCACCAACAACTTGACACAAGAATCCTATCAAAGGGCTTCTGTATTACTGGTAAATATGTTGATGCTTTAGAAATATACAATAGTTTTCTTGGTATAAAAACCAAATTTCCTAACTTCAAATGATGAATTATTTATAAAAATTATAAACTATAATATTTTGAAAAAATATGAATATTTGTTACAAATATCTCAGGTTGTATTTACGCAGATAGAATTGAAATATAGGACATTCAAAACTAATGAATCTACTTGGCACTATATTTGTGGATTTTTGGTGACAAGGAAGAGCAATTAGAATTTGATGTCAACTCTTATTTGATGAGGTGGCATCCAGGTGACTAATTGCCTTTGAGATTTTTCCTCCTGAAATTTTGAACAATGGGGTCCTGTAATCCCTTTGAATATTGCAAAGCATAAGATATGTTATAAAATCAAGAGAGTTTTTTCTAAATGATGATGTTGGAAGAAAAAGATTCTTCCATTTTTGACAATTCATTTATACCTGCTTGGAAATTGCATTTGAAAACACTCCCTAAAAACAACAAAATTCAGGAAAATATGCTTGCAAAGATTCATCCGAATTTCCAAACCCATAATAGATGTTAGAAATATGAGAGAGGTTTTTGTAAACAAGGATCTTATCATAAGAAACCTCTTTAAATTTTGTAAAATTCATTCTCAATGGTTTCTAATCCATTCTTTAAATTACTGTGTTCTATAGGAAAAATTATAATTTAACTGACCATGAAACAAACATATGACATGGAGGTGGGAGGTCACATGGAGGTGGGGGAGGATGTGGAGGCACATGGTTGGTGGAGAGGAAGTGGATTCCGCAAGGGTGATGTGGAGAAATTATGTGGAGGTGAGTGGGGAAAACAATGCAAGTCACAGGTAGTGAGTGGTATGGTAGTGACAGTGAGGTTAAATGTTTGGAGGAGGTAGGGGAATGGAGGTTTAGTGGAAGTGGGGGGTGACAATAGAGGGAAGGCAGATTACAGCAGGAATGGTGGAAACTAATTTTGGAGGGGGATCGGAGTTGTTTGTGGTATTAGATGGGGGGGTCTGAAATTGTGAGGGGAAGGCATGTAACAATGGGGAAAATATTTTTCGGACCCACCCTCACCGTTAAAGAGAATCATAACAGGAGGGGGCGTCTAAAAGTACGCTGGAGCCATCTAATGAAAAAGGTAATGTGATTGGGAGCAGGGAATATGTGAGCTATTTAACCACATATGACAAATATCCATTTTTTGTTTTCAAATCTACAATAAAATCAAAGGTATAGTACAAATTCATTAGTAAAATTGATTTAATCACATTTTAATGATGTGTTTAATTTAACCTAAACATGCTTAATTATTTTATAATGCTGCATTTTGACTTTCAAGCATAATTTTTTATTTTTCTTAAGGTTTGATTGCTTTTGGAAATAATTTACAACATGGAATATTATTTACAACATTCCAAAAATAATAATGATTAGCTATAATCAAAGGATCCTATAAAAATTATAGGACCCTAACAAGATATCACCAAAAAAACCGTCATCAAATTGGTCTCCATCCAAGCCTTCCAGGGCTTCTAGAGAATCTCTCCAACCAGGTCTTCCAAAACTAGTAACTCAACCCACAAATTATATAGGGATTCCAAAGTGTTTGTCCAACCAAGGCTTCCAAGACTAGTAACTCAAGCCACCAAGGTTTTCCAGAGCATTTTTCCGACTAGGGCTTCTAGGACTAGTAGCTCAGTCAAAGTTGCTATAGGGCTTCCACATCATTTGTTCAACCAAGGCTTCCAGGACTAATAACTCAACCCAAGCTAAGGAAACATGAGAACCAAAAAAATAAAAACAATGAAAGTAAATCGACAATCATTATGGTTATACAGAAAATTGCAAGGATAGGCAATCCACTTTTAATCCAAGAAATCCTCCATTCCAATGACAGATCACAATCAAGAAAAAACATTCATATGCTATGCACGCCCAAAGATAGTGAAGAAATCATACATGCAACTCGGTACCTATAAGAAAATCTAATGTAGTTGTTGATGTCGATGCCTTCTTACACTTTCCCTACTCTTCCTTTGCCTTCTGGCTCCAAGAATCTAGGTATGCCACACCCTCTAAGTGTGCTCCAAGAAAAATCTATGTTTCCAAGAGTATGAGAGAGATCCAAAACTACCAAGGCACTCTAACCAGCAGACACACTAAGCCCAACCTAAACAAATGGTTTTGTTTAGGTAGTGTATCGAAAGGGTTGGTTGTCTCCCTCGTCAACTGTTCCTAGGAGAGGAGGGGGTGTTTTTGACATGTTCTTTGTGACCGAATGCTAGTTAGCATCTTCTGGGCCTTAACTTTAGCTTTTTTGTTTGCAACCTACCTTCTAAGTAGTTAGCTTTAGTGATAATTTCCAATTGATCCCTAGAATCCTTTTTATGTACGAGGCCTCTATTTTCTTCATTTTCCATTATTTTTGTCAATTTACCTCATCATATTCAACCAGTGACCTTTCATCTCTTTTGCTCCTAATTTCCATTATTTTCCTTCATTTTCCTCCTCACATGCAAACTGTGACCTTTCAGCTACTTTTTCTCCTATTTTCCATTATTTTCCTCCTCACATGTAACGTGTGACCTTTCACCTCCTTTTCCTCCTAGTTTCCATTATTTTCCTTCATTTTCCTCCTCACATGCAACTTTTGGCCTTTCACCTCCTTTTCCTCCTACTTCCATTAGTTTCATAAATAAATGTGCAAAAATACCTTCTTTCATCTTTAATATACTTTTACAATTTGGAATGCATCTCCCATAATTTGTGGTATTTATATATTTTTACATGGAATTTTCACAAGGGTTGCTAAATTTTCCCTCGAAAACAAACATATAGTTTTTTTTTGTAAGCAAAATAAATGGTTTTGTTTGCCATATATTACACACCTAACCTATATTTTGTTAAAGGTCATGGCCGAAGTGCACCATTCCATAAGAAATTGTTAAGCATAGATCATATATAACTTCCCTCGTATATTGTACATTGTATATTCTATTATATAGCTTCAAGAAAACAAAAATTTCTCAATATTGAGATGAAATTCAATTTATCAAGCCCTTGGAGTGGCTAATTAGAATTTCTTATTTTTGTTATTATCATAAAATGTTGCCTTATATATAAGAAAAAGAACATTTTGTCAATATGAAAGGTATCTTGAAACTCTGTAATGGTAAATATGGTAATGTTTTTTTTTTTTCAAATTTAGGTGGTTCCCAATATTCGACTATAACTCCTCTAAGTGTCCTACAATATTCTAATTGTTTTATTGCTTCACAAATATATATATTAATATTTATTTACAACATTCAATTATTTCTAAGTATATTTATATATATGTGCCTTGTTCTTCTTAAAAACAATTCCCTCTATTTACAATTGAGTACTTAGGAATGGGTACATACACTTTCTTCTCAGGGATATTTAGAGAAAAGAAATCATTCCAACATATTTTCTTCTGAAGTTTATGAAACTACGTCTATCACGAAACACACAATGGAGATAAGATGCTCAAAACAAACAAGAATTAATTTTTCCACTAACCAAATCTCCCCTCTAGCCAATCTCACATCCCACACAACTACCATGACAATGACAATGACTACACACACAATGGGGATATTATTCTCATAACCAACAAGAATTAATTCTTCTACTCACCAAATCTCCCCTCTAGCCAATTTCACATCCATCCCACATATGAGCCGAGTGGAATGTTACCTAGGGAGAGTAATTGCACACTTTGTATGAAAAAAAGAATCATTGTCTTCAAAATATAGGATTAAAGAATGTTCAATTAATTGTAGAAAGATACAATTTAATTTTAGTGATACATAATTTATTTCTAGTGATAATATCCATTTAACTAAGAACACAATAGGAAAAATAAAAAAGAAAAAAATGCACAATTCTTTTTGTCTATCTTATTTTTACCGTGACTATCAAGCAACAACAAGGAACATTTCATTTAATAAGGTTCTTCATTTCTCTATCTGATGTTATGCTCATAACTCTTGAGATGCTGATTTCCTTTCATTGCAGCTTTTGATGCGGAGGTGTAACTAAACTTGGGTGCAATTGGGATGTGATTGGAAGAATGATTAATGAGTGAAATGCACGGTCCTTCACCTCCTCCTCATCAATCAACTATAGTAAAGGTACCACCTTCAATTTCGTGGCATTGTAGAACATGTAATCCAATGATCCCTAAACATTCCCCATATGATTTCCGACGAATGTAGTGAAATGTGGCTCTCCTGTTTGACCATAAATTTTCTTCAACACGTCTTCTATGGGAACATTACATTAGGGATAGGAAAGATAAGCATTTTCTTAAGATATTGAACGAGGAAACTTTAGTTGAATAGATGCTCACAATCCAAAATTTCCTATAATCAAATAATAATGTTATTATAAAACAGTTTTAATGATTTAGATGTTTGAGTTGTTTCTTATTAAATTCATTATAAAATAATTATAGTGATTAGATGTTTATAAGTTGTTTCCTTTTAAATTATAACTTAATTCAATTAATCCAACTAATTACAAATAAATTATGGAATAATTTTTTAATATGATCTAAAATCAAATTAGTCTTTGTTAAGTTTTAAACATGGTAAAAAAATTTTTTTAATCATATTAACCGTTAATATAAACAAAAAAAGGAGACAATCACAAAATAAATGAATCTAATAACATAAGCGTTGAGGAGGGAAAGACTTTCAAAACCATTGAGTGCTAATATGGCTACTTACCAGAAAAACAACATATAAATTCCTAAGTTGACTTGAAGCACTGTTTTAGTGTTTTCATTTAAAATTTAGGAGCATGTTGCTTTTATTAGTTAGGAGTACTAAGGGGAAAATAAATTTAGAATTATAAGGGATTATGAATAGTAAAATATTATGTAAATAAAGTTATACAATTGATTTTTATTTTTTATTATTCAAGTATTCCAAATTTGAGATTATCAAAATTATTTCAAAATTTGAAACTGTATTCTGATTGCTAAGGGGATAAGTTGTTTTACAAATTCTTTCCATTGTCATTTCATAGGAAGAAAAAATAGACAAAGACAACTGCATTAGGCTGAGCTTTAGCATTACTCAACTATCTATAGATTTAGGGATTTCATTTATTTTTTTTACTTTTATTTTAGCAAAAATACCATTTTATACTGTAACATTCTCATACACTACACAACGATTTTAGACGATTATGTTTTATAAGACCCCAGGCATAAGAGTGCCTCATAACATTGTGCTCTTTATGTTAATGAAAATGGCTAATAAAATTCTAACTTTAAACATTTTATTGAACCATTAACCTATATTTATTTCAAGGAATTGTTTATACTCTAGAGATAGAGGTGTTGGTTTATTGGTGTGATTTGGAATTGGTACCTGAATAATGATTAGAGGACAATAAAGTAACAAAATATAAAAATAATTCATTTTTCTATAAAGTTGAGTTATTCTCATACATTTTCAATTAGATGATTGAAACTTATTTATATTGTTAATATAATAAATACATTTATATTTTTTTTTAAGATTTCATTAAGTATAACTTAAAAAACATGAAAATGCTTGAAATAATAAAAGTAAAAAAATACTAAAATATATATAAATTAACTTATTTCTTTAAAATTGCAATTACCAAAATTATTGACAAAATTAATATATATAAAATATATTTTTCAGTAAATCATAATGATAGAATAACATGTTTTCAATAATCAAATTTCTGAATCAAGAGAGGAAAATCACACTGTGAGAATAAGAAGTTTTTAAAGAATCACATCAATTAAAAATCTAAATTAGTGGATGATCAATTCTATCTCATCTTAGATTTTGCATCTACATAAAAGATTTAAAAACAGAAATTATGACACAATTTTACAGCCACTCTAAACCAATAGGTAGGAACATTTCATTTAATAAGGTCCCTTAGTTTTCTATGGGTATCGCTGACTTTGGCCATAACTCTTTAGTTGCATATTTCCTTGTGCTACTGGTTTCGATGTGGAGATATATTTAAACTCGGTTGCAATTGAGATATGATTGGAAGAATGATTAACTGAAGGAAGTAATATTTTTTTCAACAAGTTTTCTCTGCAATTTTCCCTACTCAGTGGGAATGAAGGACAGTTGGGGAACTTCTCTGAAGTAGCATACACATCTACTAGAATGTTGTATTTCACAACTCTAAATGATGGACCCCTCAAACTTCTATCATACCTGTCGTTGTAAAGTTGAATCGTTCGATTAGGAACATGGTGGGGAAATGGAATAACTGGCTCAGTAACAAAAAACCCCTTTCCTTTGAGTTCTAGGAGTAATACCTTGCGTACGTCCAAGGTGTTGGGTTTATAAGACTCAAAGATAGACAACAACACATGAGTCTTGTTTGGAGAAATGCATTCATCAACACTATGGATGCAATACCATCTCTGCCTCCTTAAATCCTCATCATCATCGTTGAAATGATCATCTACCACATCTTTTACATTTAGCGTTATATCAACAATAGGTTCTATGGAAACCCTTTTCAATTTCATTTTTTCCAGTAACTATAATTCCCCTTCAATAACAACAACTTCTCCTCCTACGTTGTACCAGCTTTAGCGTTGTCACCCCTTTCAAACAAGCTTTCTTAGCCTTACGAGTTTGACTTGTTATACTTAAAAACTCAGAATCTAGATTCATATTATTGATGAAATAGAATTTCATATATACAAATTATTGTCTCAAGATAGGGAAACTATTTTACAGACACAATCTGTTGTTTGCGAAAATCTCTCAACCACACATCAAATTAGGAAATGGATCATAACTCTTAGAAACAGACTCCTTTACTTATTGAGAATCACAACTAGAGACAAGTAGGAATTATATTCTCCAACACTCCCCCTTAATGAGTACGTGTTTTGATATAATTTTGCAAAATCTGGTTGTGGACAAATATACCAAAAAGAATATATTGATGTCCATGTAAAGGAACAACCATCTACTAGAATGCACGGGTACTAACTGTTGCAATCACCAGTATTTTGGGATGTCCTCCACATATATTGTACTTCCAACCATTATAACTACACACTGTACTTGTACCTGTAAATCCCACTCCATTATTATTAACCCGAGTTTTGTCAGATTACCTGTAACCATGTTCTAGGTTTTAACGGATCACACCAACCATGACACCAAGGGCTTTGTTAGTGGTTTTATGATTACCACAAACTGTATGGGGAGAGACATGCCTTAGAAGGCTTACAACACACTCCAATTATGGAGTTACCAGGTACATAGTTTACAAAGGTCATAATAAAACATCCTAGATTTGCTTACATTACAACATGATAGAGTCTTTTCCACAAACACGAATAAACTACTCAAGAAACTTTGAGCAAATTTGGGTATCCATCATCCATTAATCACTTATGCTGAATATACCACACCATTCATATGCTGAACTGCTTTCTCGTTTGAATATTTCCATCATGGACTCTGTACTTTTGAGTCTTGGATTTATTGGCCTTGGATCTCTATGCTTTACTTGTCATTAGTTAGAGTAGTGAATTCTAACAACATGATTATATATTGAGGTTTCTAATCTCAATATGTATACAAACTTCCAAGAAATATTCTCCTTCAAAATAATATGAAACGAAAGCACAATCCATGATCTAAAATCTACTATGTAGTAATACAAAATCACCAACCCATAATATGAGTGAAAAAAATGACTGGATATCCTTTCTAATATAACTGTTGGATTTTATGCCATTCATACCTACGCTTGTTTCACAGAGGGAAGAACCAGTAATCACAAGATGCAAACTAGAAATAATCAAACTCAAATGTTGACAGCAAACAACGATTTTCCATAGCGTTCAATGCCATTGACATTCATCTAAAAAATACTCTCTGGTATAGGTATCACCATTTTGGAAGTGGTAGTATCCGAGGCCGTGCTTGATGCCCCACTTAAACCAATAATAACAAAAGTCAAAACTAGAAGTTCATTTCTAGCTTTGGAGAAATATAAATTTCAAAATAGATGAAATCCAATACACTGACCTTTCCCTTTGCTTCAAGATATTTGAAAACCCCAATTCAATTCTAATGGTATGGTCAGTCTTGAATGCATGACCAAATAGAAAATCAATATTCATCCCCATATCAGCATCCATAGAATTAGTACCCACCTCTTCATAATCCTTCTCCAGAGCAATTAGATCCTCCTGTGCCTCAGAGAACTAAATTATATATAGAAATAAAGTCCACAGTGCACATTCAACTCTTTACACACTGCTCCACGCTGTTCCTTGGCATGACCTCTATCAACTAGCAAGTCAAACGATGTTTCGCCTCAAGTCTGCTACTCACGTCTCCTCTCCTATGATCTATTCTCCTCACCAGCAGCAGCACAGGTCACCATCAGAACTGCCCACTCTCCTTTGCATTCAGTTGCTCACCACGTTGCAGCTGTTGATACTCTCCATGCTCAAAGATTTCAATGACTTATGAAAATGCCTTATCCATAGAACCCAGAGTAAACTGCATTCTACAAGTTTGTGTGGTGGCCCTGGCGATGTTAAAGAAAATAAATTTCTTTGTTGTGAATGATTTCAGTGAGCTGCATTTAAACAAATCGAAGAAAAAATGATGGACAATCACAAAAAAAAAAGGATTGGCAAACCAAGTCATTTATTTCCTTGGCCCAGAATAGGCCAAGCCCATGAGGGGCCAGGCCCTTAGGGCTTTGATACCAACTTAAAAACTGAGAATCCATATTCATATTATTAATCAAATACAATTGCATATATACAAATTGTTGTCTCAAGATAGGGAGACTAGAATACACACACAATATGGTTGAGGAAATCTCTCAACCACACACCAAACTATGAAATGGATCCTAGCTACTACGAATAGAATCCTTTACTTAGTGATAATCACAACTAGATACAAGTAGGAATTAGATATTCCAACGCTTATGAACTCATCTTTTTAATAGGTTGTACCAATCAATTTTTTTTGGTTAAGATTGTGCACTTAATATGCTTCGCTTTATAAATGGAAGAGATGGATCCATGCTTTTTCTAGCTCCTCAACAAACAGAAGAGATGGAATAGTGCTCCATAATATTTTTGTATATATAGCTTAGTTATGTTGTATGTTAAACCAAAAAAAACTATTGAAATTCGAGTTTGGTTAAAACGTCGACATTTGGATAATTTAGGAAAGAATGAAATATTAAAAAGAATCATATTTCCAAAACGAAGTTGGAAATCTTACCGGTATTTGGTAACTAAGTATATATGGCAAATGATGGAAAATAGCCTCCTTTTTATTTTAATAATGGTTATCTAACTATAATTATAATTGGTTTATTATTAAAGAAAAATTAGTTTATATATATAACTAACTAACTAAAAAATACATTCACACGGGTTATCTAACATGGGTTATCTAACGTAAAATTATAATTAGTTTATTGTTCAAACAAAAGAATTAGTTTATAAATATAAATTAAATAACTAATGTATATTAAATAAGACAATATTTTTTTCATCTTATATCTCAAATTGTACATAAACAAGTGATAAAAAATAACTTTATCTTATATATATAT
>APFE030459925.1:0-11337 GCA_000404065.3 Pinus taeda
AGTAGACAGACTATGGAACAGCTAAAACTTCCTAATCTTCTTTTTACACCTACCTTACTGCAACTTGCAAATCGATCTATAATCAAACTAGATGGTGTATTAGAAGATATTTTAGTCTCCTTAGATCTTGGGAATATCCAATAGATTTCATGATTTTGACTCCCAAGAGTAATCTAGGAGGGCATCCAGTCATTTTAGGAAGACCTTGGCTAGCCACAGCTGATGCTTTCATTAGTTGTAGATCTAGGGATATGTACATTTCTGATGGTAATTCGACAAAGAAATTCAATTTGTATCCTCCAGCAACAACAATTACAGAAGTAGGAGATAATGAATGGGTCGATGATGAGGACACTATACAACCTGTCTTTACCATTTTTGAAGTTAGTGAAGATAGTCAAATTCTGAACACATTAGAAAATTTTGAAATATCCTCAGAATATGACCACACATAATTTCAGTTAGATTCCGACATTGATTATCTATCATCTAGACAAATGTCTCTTTACTCTATGGAAGAGTTTGGTAGTTCTGCCATTGAAAATTTTCCAGGTAAAACATTGAATATCAACAAAAACTTGGAAAAATCACAACAGGGAGAGATAATCAAAATCTTACAAAAACATTCTACTGCATTTGCATGGGAATATACTGATATGAAAGGTATTGACCCTATGACTTGTATTCACATCACATCTACATTGAGGAAAACAGTAGACCAATTAGACAACCTCAGAGAAGGATGAATCCAAACCTTAGGGAGATAGTGAAAGAAGAGCTCCAAAAACCACTCAATGTAAACTTCATTTATCCAATTTCAGATAGCCGATGGGTTTCTCTTTTGGTTATAGTACCTAAAAAGAATGGTAAATGGAGAGTATGCATTGATTACAGGGAATTGAATAAAGCAGCCTTGAAGGATCACTTTCCTTTGCCCTTTATCGATCAGGTATTAGATACACTAGCAGGCAAAAAATACTTTTCATTCTTGGATGGTTTTAGTGGCTATAATCAAATTCAGGTAGCACCTGAAGATCAAGATAAGACCACATTTACTTGTCCATGGGGAACTTTTGCTTACCGAGTGCTTCCTTTTGGATTATGTAATGCACTCGCAACATTCCAAAGAGCAGTACTAGGAATTTTTTCTGATTTAATCCATGATTGTGTAGAGGTTTATATGGATGATTTTACAGTTTATGGTGACTCATTTGAAGAAGCATTAGAGAATTTGGAAAAAGTACTTATAAGATTTAAAGAGACAAATCTTTCATTAAGTCATGAAAAATGTTTTATGATGTTTACTGAAGGTATTGTTTTGGGACATCACATTTCAGGAGATGGGATTAAAATTGATAGATCAAAAGTTGAAGTCATCTCCAAGTTGCCTATTCCAAATTGTCAAAGAGATGTTAGACATTTTCTAGGATTCACTGGATACTATAGAAGATTTATAGAGAACTTCACTAAAATAGCATCTCCACTCTTCAAACTGCTTATACAAGACTATGAATTCAAATGGGATCCTGATTGTCAAAAAGCCTTTGAAACTTTGAAAACAAGAATATCTGAAGCACCTATCTTGGGAGGACCAAATTGGAAACTCCCTTTCCATATTTCTACAGATGCCTCAGATACAGCTCTAGGAGTCGTGTTGGGTCAAAAGGATTTAGTTCCTTATGCCATTTATTATACCAGTAAAAATTTGACTCCCACTGAGTTGAATTATACTGTGACTGAAAAAGAGTTCTTAGCTGTTGTTCATGCAATCAATTAGTTTAGACATTATATAACAGGCTATGAAACTTTTATCCATACTGATCATTCTGCTATTAGATATCTAATGAACAAACCTGTTACTAATGGCAGAGTTACAAGGTGGATCTTACTGTTACAAGAATTCAATATTACGGTGTTGGATAGACCAGGGAAACAAAATATAGTAGCTGATTTCTTGTCTAGGATCCAATATACTAAAGAAGATTCTCATGTAGAGGATAAGTTTCCTGATGAATATTTGTTTGCAGTAACTACTAAGACTCCTTGGTATGCAGATATTGCTAACTATTTGGTTACAAGGAAACTATCTCCACAACTATTTCCTAGTGAAAGAAGAAAGATTATTCATGAGAGTTCAAAATATTCATGGATTTCTAATGAATTGTTTAAAACAGGGCCAGATTTTGTGATCAGAAGATGTGTTAGGGAAGATGAAATGCCTGACATCCTCAAGGCATGTCATGATGAACCATGCGGAGGACACTTTGTTGACAAAAGGATGGCCTATAAGATCTTTCTTTAGGATATCATTGGCCTTCCCTCTTCAAAGATACAAAAGAATATCTCAAAAGGTGTGACAGCTGCCAAAGAGTAGGGAAATTGACTCTTTCAAATGAAATTCCATCGCAGCCACAGGTACTCATCGAACCCTTTGAAAAATGGGCTTTAGATTTCATTGGACATATTAATCCGCCATATAAACAAAAGAAGTATATATTGGTATGTACTGATTATGTCACTAAATGGGTAGAAGCCAAAGCATTACTTTCTACTGCTGAAAATTTAGTTGTTAGTTTTCTTTATGAGGATATTTTTACTCGCTTTGGTGTCCCAAGAGAAATTGTGACAGATCAGGGAAGTCAATTTACATCCAACACGGTGGAGAAGCTGATGGAAGAATACAAAATCAAGCACATGAAATCTACTCCTTACCATCCACAAGCAAATGGCCAAGTGGAGTCTACAAACAAAGTTATTGAAAGCATCATCACCAAAACTGTTCATCTACACAGAAGAGATTGGGCAAAAAGGCTTCCTGAAGCCTTGTGGGCCTATAGAACTATATGGAGAAATACAACAGGACATTCTCCCTATGAACTTGTTTATGGGAAAGAAGTCCTTCTGATGCAGGTGCATCTCACCCTTTTCTTAATTAAAGAAAAATCCAAGTGGAGCATGAAGATGTGGACCAGCTGAGCTGAATAAAGGGAAAAAACAGAGAAAATCTCACTTAAAGCAGTTAAAGAAAAAAAATTAAAGAGAGAATGGATAAGACTAGATAGACTTCCTATTGTTAATACCCATGCATGCTTTTTGGAGAGTTTTTGTGGAGAAAAATCAGAAGAGGATAGGATCGTCCTTCATAAGACTTTTTACATAAATGTAATGCAATAGGGGTGTAATAGATATCTTATTTTGTGAAGGAAATTGTGAGTGGGCAAGATGTAGCCGAGCATGAGTTTGTTTTAAGGCTGAAAGGCCTTAACTTTGTAATTGTTCCGTAAATATACAAATATGTGTTCATGTTCTGTGTTAATTGTATACACTATGTGTTTTATAAATGAGTCAAAACTTGTGTTCTGTAAATAAAAATGGTGTTGCAGGCACACGACGACACTGCATGAATGTTCAAATGAGAGCAAGACAGACTATAACAGTGAATTAATTAAAAGGCTTCCCAAAGATTGAGTGGGCCCATAACCCACAGGTCTAGGATCACGAGATTTTTAAAGAATTTTGGATTTTGGGCAACCCCCAAATTCTCATTTTCATCAGGTGGTATCAGAGCATTAAAAGATTCTGCGGAACGAGGAACGAGATGGCAGCAGCTGAAGGTGAGAAGATTTGCAGCAACCTAGAGGATGCCAAAAGACCGAGTGCGGAGGGCTTGGTGAGGTATCGTGTAACAGAGGAGGCTGTTACTGTAGAGGTTGGTTGCAGTGAAGGAATGAAGTGGATAAAATTGCTAAAGACCAGGAGAAGCATATGACCAGGAGGTCATAAATTTTTGTGCCTCGGGAGTCTGATATAGGTGCATCTCACCCTTTTCTTAATTAAAGAAAAATCCAAGTGGAGCATGAAGACGTGGACCAGCTGAGCTGAATAAAGGGAAAAAACAGAGAAAATCTCACTTAAAGCAGTTAAAGAAAAAAAATTAAAGAGAGAATGGATAAGACTAGATAGACTTCCTATTGTTAATAGCCATGCATGCTTTTTGGAGAGTTTTTGTGGAGAAAAATCAGAAGAGGATAGGATCGTCCTTCATAAGAATTTTTATATAAATGTAATGCAATAGGGGTGTAATATATATCTTATTTTGTGAAGGAAATTGTGAGTGGGCAAGATGTAGCCGAGCATGAGTTTGTTTTAAGGCTGAAAGGCCTTAACTTTGTAATTGTTCCGTAAATATATAAAAGTGTGTTTATGTTCTGTGTTAATTGTATACACTATGTGTTTTATAAATGAGTCAAAACTTGTGTTCTGTAAATAAAAATGGTGTTGCAGGCACACGACGGCACTGCATGAATGTTCAAATGAGAGCAAGACAGACTATAACAGTGAATTAATTAAAAGGCTTCCCAAAGATTGAGTGGGCCCATAACCCACAGGTCTAGGATCACGAGATTTTTAAAGAATTTAGGATTTTGGGCAACCCCCAAATTCTCATTTTCATCACCTTCTCCCCATTGAGTTCCAAGTCAAAACCTTCAAGATGACAGTTCAGTTGGGGATGGACCTATCAGAAGCCCAAAAGCATAGAATGGAGCAGTTGAATGAGCTAGATGAGATCAGACAAGAAGCAATCCTAAGAACTGATCTAGTTCAATATCAAAGAGCTAAGTGGCATGAAAAGTACATCAAAGAGAAAAATTTTCAAGAAGGAGACTGGGCATTGCTATTCGATTCTAAGTTTAAAGACTTTAAAGGCAAATTTCAGACTCATTGGCTTGGGCCATATGAGATTGACAAAGTCTTTAGAAATGGAGTGGTAAGAATCAAGACCATTGATGAATCTCAAACTCCTCTTATTTTGAATGGCCACAGATTAAAGATCTATCATAAGCCACTCTCAAAAGAGGAATTTGTCAAATTCCCAGCCTAGCCTTTGTTCTTTTCTGTTAAAAAAAAAAGAAAATTAATTTTTTATATAAGCCTGAAAACCAATCACTGATTGGCAGCCTTATACAGAAAATGTAGGGCGAAAATTAGGAATTCCTGACACCCTATATTTTCCAAAAAAAAAAAAAAAATTCTCTCTCATTTTTCATTCCACTCCACCTCATTCCCATTCCACTCCATCTCATTTCCATTCCACATCATTTCATTTCAACTCCATTTCATTCATTTCATTCCATTAATAAAAGTTTTTATGACCATTTTCCATCCAGTCAGTCATTGTTTATACATCTCATTTAGTTATAAGCTTGTTGGGTTAGTTTCCGCAGCTAAAATCAGTTTCCGCAGCTGCTCACCAATTCCGCAGCGAGTTGGGTTTCTGCAGCCACCACTCTGTTTTTCAAAAGAATTTACAGTCAAATGTTAGTTCAACAATCATGAAATCAAATGCAGGTATGAGGATATATTATGAAGAAATAAGGCATTAAAAAGCACCAACGAGGAGCAACTGATTGAAGAGTAAAGAAAAATGACAAGAATTCCAAGGTATGAACAAAAATGTATTTCAAATGGCATTTTAACACATTTTTTGCATAGTTATTAAATCACGAGCTCAACTATATGCAATGATTAACGTAATCGCCTCTATAACCATTTCATTCCACGACATTCCTCCATAAGCCATGCATTTATTTTCCAACGGTCTTATGATTAATTCCCAGATTTAACTCAAGTTTGGAAATATTGTCACACTCCATTTGTGATTATGGATTGTGGTTGATTTGACTATGGCTTCTTTTAGCTGCAAAAAATACACAGCCATTTTATAAACGTGCTTGCGTCCACTCTACAGCCACCCAATTTTAAATACTGCAAGATGCACTTTCTCCCCCTACTGTTCTATTGACCTCACGGCGTCATTTCCACCGTGCTCACATAAGCCTTCACCCCATTTGTTCTCTATTCCGCTTCATTCCGTGTACCTATTCTCTGATATCTGCTTACAGTTGCTGGTCTCCTTCATAAACCCTGATCATCTCTGCTAATTTAGACGAGTTTTAAAGAATAGAAGGAAGGATGGGACGACTGTTGAGGGCAGAACCAGAGGGACCCAAATTTATTGAAGGATACCCGCAAGTGAAAGATATATTAAAGAAGGCTAGGTGGTTACGTTTTATCCAGAAATTCAAAGGCTACCATAGGGAGGTTACAAAGGCCTTTGTAAGGTCTTTTGACGGACTAGAGGTGGAAATTGGAGACCTAAAATTCACAGTAACTGAAGCGTCAATAGAATCTTCCACAAAACTTCCCCAGGGAGGTGAACGCTGGTTTAAGAACCGGAGCATTGGCAATGAAGCTTGGAGAGTGATCTTATCTGACCCAGGTATGGATGTCACCATTTTCAAAAAGGGAATTCATGTTCATGCTTTAAAAGAAGAGTGGGCTAGCTTACTGTTAGTTATTCAAAAGTTTATCACCTATGAGGGACGTTTTGGAGCAATGTACATGAATCATGCATATCTATTAACGAATTTCCTAGACAAACAAATCCTTAATCTACCATAATTTTTACTAAACAGTTTGAAAAAGATGTCTGTAACCATCCAAAAGCATTTGGGGGATGTAGAACCACATTTGTATCACCATGGTCTCGTGAAAATCCTGATAGAAAAACAATTAAAAGAGAAAAGGGACACCTGGGAGCAATTTTTAATTATAAATTTATTTGAAGAACCCCAAGAAACCCCTGAAGGCAGTACATCAAAAAGAGGTAGAAGAAAGAGAACATATGATAAAACTCAAAGCACTCCTACTAACACAGTTGAGAGAACTAGTAGAGAAGAAAGACTGTCTAAAAGGAGGAAGGAAAAGACCGAGGGTAAAAAGCCAACAAAATCAAAAGAGAAAAGAAGCATTGAGACTGTGCATCAAACCCTTCCTCAGAAGAAGACCATCAAGTATTGTCTGAGAGATTAGTTCACCTTCAGGAACAGTCAACTATGGCCAAAAAGAAAGGAAAAGGAAAATGGAAGGAAAAAGACAGTAGTCTGCAATATGTAAGAAGAAGTAGCAGGCTTAAGGGAAAATGGAGAAAAGCACAAACGAAAGGACCCCATTTTATTGATTTGGGAGAAGGAACACCTGAAAAAACTCCAGCTTGCAGTAGTCCACCTCATTCTCAGCCAAACATTGAAACTAGGCCTCAAGATGATGACATGAGTCCTTTTCGGCCAGAGTTTGAAGTCAATTCTCCTCCACAGCATTTTGGGGACAACCCCAGGAAAGCGACACCTGAAATAGATCCAAGCCAGCAAGAGGTGTACAATTACATAGAATCCTTAGAAAGAACAGCCACGGGTCCCAACACTTCATCCACTCAGCCTCACATAGCACAAGAAGCTCTAGTCCAATCGTTGAAACAAGAAATCTTTGAGTTGGAGGTTTTAAATCGACATATTAAAAATGAAAATGAAGCACTCAAAGAGCAGAGAAGAATGGACAAGATCATCCATGACAACACTATGCTACACCTGGGACTATGGCACAAAAAGAACAAAAAATTGAAGAAGAAATGCAAGAAGAT
Organism: Pinus taeda; assembly: GCA_000404065.3. Taxonomy (NCBI): domain Eukaryota; kingdom Viridiplantae; phylum Streptophyta; class Pinopsida; order Pinales; family Pinaceae; genus Pinus; species Pinus taeda. Next base: position 7,481 of record APFE030459925.1, read on the forward strand.
AAGTAGAGCACTGATTAATCTAAATTCAGATGCTTGATGAAGAAGCCCAGGATGTTAGCAGCACCAAGAAAGAGAGGAAGAGGGCTGGATGTACTGGCAGAAGCTTCAGAACATATGATTTGAATGGGAGATAGTCAAAATTTTGGTTGCATGAGGACATGAAACACCTTCACAGTGGGGGTATGTTGAGTCCCAAACTTACATCTTCCCTACATACCTTTTTAGCCTTTTTCTCCAGTTACCTGAACCTCCAAGCTATCAAATCATTGCATATTAGTTTAAAATGAGCATATAAATGGTTTCCTTACTATGTCTTGTGACTGCTGTTTGATTTAGATTTTTGCTCAATCAACTGCGGAATCTTGTCACTTTCCGCAACCAGAATCAGTTTCCGTAGCCTTTTTGTTAAAGTCTATGCTATAGGTGCCTAATGAAGAATCAAGCCACATGGGAAAGCTACAAATGATGTGGACATGGAACGTGTCTCCTTGGTTCAACCGAATCATTCACAGAAGCCCGCGGTCAAAGCCGGTCAAACAGTGGTCAACACTAGGAGTTTTGCGGTGGCAGGACTCTATTTTCATCACGAGGAGGATTGCGTGGCAAGATCCTGAGATTTAGGAGGTGTGCTAACACCTGGGGACTACCCATGAACCTAATCCAACAAACCAACCTCCTTGGATTTACTTCCCTCGGCTACCATGCTGCTAAATTTCCGATTATGGTCTTTTACATGTCTGTCTACCAGCGCAAACCTTAGGAATTAGTTATGTATTTCCTGCTATAAATAAAGCATCTTCGTATGCGTATAGGCTAGTCGATGATATGTAATCTTGAATATTTTTACCAGCCATCGAGCCGAGACTTAGTCTTTATTTTATGATTGTATTGCAATATATGAGAAGACACTGATTTTGAGTTGAAATCCGTGATTGGTTTCTGATTGGCCGAGGTTGCAGAGGGCCCCTGTACACCAAGGTCCTGTAGTTACTGTATAGCTTCATGTTTTTCTTCATTTTACACTCTTGATGCAATAGATGTTTGATGTATATATTACATTGCTCATGGTATTTATGTTTTTTGCTGTCCATAGCTTCTTTTATGCTTTCAATTGATTGTCAACTGATCAGTGTTTTCATTTCAAGTTCTAATAGAAAGCCCGGGCATTGCATATAGCTTTTTGATGACTAATGACATGATGGAATTATCTTGTCCTTCTGCTGATTTGTTTTCTTAGTTCTAATTCTAGCACTGTTTATTTCTTTAGTTTTGCTTTGTTCATTTACTTTTCTGCAAGATAGATATTAGACTATTCATATCATTCTTTAGTTACCTCCTATAGCTAGAGCGAGTCAAATGGTGAGGGATTGAGTGTGAATGTATAGTTTGATACTAGTTTATTTACTTTTGCAAGTTAGTGATTAGATTACTCATATCATTCTTGGTTACCTCCTATATCCAGAGCGAGTCGAATGGTGAGGGATTGTAGGATGAATGTGTAGTTTGATCTTAGTTTTATTTTATGCAATTTAGATATCAAATTACTTAATTTGTTTATGATTACCTCCTATAGCCAGAGCGAGTCGAATGGTGAGGGGTCAGAATATGAGTTGATGTAATATGATTTAGTTTACTTTTTTTACAGTTTTTGAATTGCTTTAAGTTTAGCTTTCCCTTTTTTTTTTTTACAGCAACAAGGATACTGGGTTTCATAGTCACTGGTTCACTATTTTGTTTAATTAGAATCTAGGCCATCTTCATTTCATCATTGTAAGTTTGAAGACCTTTGGAACACTTTGAAGTTTGGAAATTATTTTAAAGGCCATCATTACCTTGAATACTTTTTTCCATACTTGATTATTAGAATCACCATCTCACATTAGGGAATCAACAAGAAGATAAATCCAAAAACAAATAAAAAAAAAACTAAAAACGACAAAGAAATAAGAAAATGGTTATCTTGCATATATAGTGCACTTCACTTCAGTAGTTTACGACTCTGAGATTGAAAATTTATATAGCAATTTAAAACACACTAAATTGACCAAACATTTTGCCGCCATTTCTGGGGAAGTGAAACTAGGTAGCCAAATTCTTAAAAAAAAAAAACAAGAATATTACAAGGAAGGTAAAAATTGATGATTTCTCAAAGTATGCTCTCCTCTTGCACCTAGTGTGACCTAGAGGATCAGAAAAGAGAGTTATTGATTTAGTAATTTCTTAAGTATGCTCTCTTCTTGCACGTAGAGTGATCTGGAAGATCAGAAAGAGAATTATTAACCTGACTTGAAGAAAATAAAAATGACATGCATAGAGCAAGAGATTCTAGGGGAAGGTTTATAGCTAGGGCCAAGAGTTCGATCTTTACAACTCCATCTACTCCAAGGTATAGGAAAAATACACCTCCAACATCTCCAACTCATACTCCTAGCCTTAGGATCCCTGGAATTCAAGAGGCAGTAGTTGAATTAGGAGACTCTCCCACACTATCCACCGAATCTGAATTAGGAAAAGATCCTTTCTTTACTTCTACAGGAAAACACATTGTAATTGAGGAAGTAGAATCACCTGAAGAAGAAGAGGGAGAAATTCCTCCTCATTCGCCATTAGTAGAAGAACCAGAGGACTCTAAAATCTCCGAGGAAGCTATCATGACAGAGGAAGTAGTAAACGGATTTGGAGGAGGTAGAGGTAGAGGTAGAGGAGGAGGAAACAATGGAGGAGGTAGAGGTAACAACGGGGGAAACAACGATGGAGATAACTCATTTGGATTTCCTATAGTTGATGAGGAATCTCGAGAAACAATGAAAAACATCTCACCATCTATCCTCCCAAACTTTTATGGGTTCAGAAGTGAGGACCCTGAAACATTTTTATTTGAGTTTGAAGTCGTGTGCCGAACTTATGATTACATGGAAGATGCTCAAAAACTCAAATTGTTTCCTTCAACATTGAAGGGAGCTGCTCTAAAATGGTTCATGGGATTAGTCACTCAATCTATTAGGACTTGGAATGACATGAAACGAACATTTTTGGATAGATACCTGGACTATTGTATGTCCACCAATCATAAGGATGAGGTATTCAAAATGGTACAAAAAGAAGATGAAAACTTGGAGGATTTACTTGAAAGATTTCAATACAACCTCAAAAGAGCAAAAATGAATAACGTAGATGAAGAAACCTTGAAAGCCCTTCTATTAAAAGCCATTAGAGATGAATGGATAGCTATTTTGAATATGATGGGGAAAGGAGATATATCTCAACTTCCACTTCATGATATAGCAGAGCTATGTGTCCATCTCTCAAGGGGAAAATCTAAAACTGGAAAAGGGCTTAGAGATCCTTCTCTCATTAGAGCAAATAAATCTGCAACTGGATCAGTGAGTAGGGCTGAGATTGGCAACATGCTTGATGAGTTCAAAACAGATATTTTAGGGAGTCTTAGTGAGAAACTAGACACCCTTAAGATACACAACAAGTAGAAAGCAGAAGCTGAAGCTTTGGCCATTTTTTGTCCAAAATGTAGGAAGAAACACGCTCTAAGGGAACGCCACTTGGATGAAAAAGTTGTAGAAACATGCACGATTTGCTCAGAAAGCCATGAGACCAAGGATTGTCCTTCAATTCCTGGGCTCAAGGTTGTCTTTCAAGAAGACCCAAATTCAATTGAGTCTCTCTGTTTTGTTTCAAGGAGATCTTGGCAGGGGCAACAACATCAAGGGTTTAATAAACCCACGAACTTTCAACTCCCACCAAGTTGGAATCCTTGGCAACATCCTTGGTCCCAACCTCAAAATCCATTTCAATCATGGGTACAAGGTATGCAAAATCCTTATGGGAGATTTGCTCAATTT
>APFE030459925.1:11545-57936 GCA_000404065.3 Pinus taeda
TCAAAAAGATTGCTTGAAACATATGGATTTCAAATTTTCATTAGAGAAAAGGAAGATATATTTGTCAATGAAAAAAAGCATGCAAATTCATATTTAGTTGGGTGCATGCAATCTATATTGTCAGGTTATGATTATCATATTGAGTCTTTATTTATCTGTAGAAAGGATTTCAAAATGTTTCATTCAATGGGGAAATTTCGTCTCTCGAGAATCCAAGAAAATTTGGAAAGGGATCCCACATTTTATTCAGAAGTATGTCATAAACGACAGTTTGGGCCATTATCAAATACTGCAATGCCATGGATGAATAATTTCTTTTCAAAGCATGGAGAGCATATGCCAAATAGAGAGACAATACATATTCCAGATAATTTTTCAAGATGAGAAATCTACAACTTATACAAAGAATATGTAGAAGGTGCTGAGGGACATGGTCAGTTTATTACATATCAATATTTTGTTAAGGTATGGAAGAAAGAATTCAACAATGTCCGTATTCATAAGAAGACAAGGATGGGGATTTGTAGTACATGTGCTTCTCTTAAATAAAAAAGGGACAAATTTGAAGGGCTAGAAAGAGGTAAGCATTCATAACTTTAACTTTTGAAATTGTATAGTCATCAACTATGAAAAAATATTTCTTAATGGCTTTCTTTTATGTTGTGTAGATTCAATTTTCGAACAACTTCAGGAGCATCACGAACAACAAACAAGTGGAAAGAAAAAGTTGTACAAGCATCGAAAGAAGTTTTATGATAATCCGAATAAATATTTGGGTTTGATAATTGATGGTATGGACTAGAAGAAAACACTTTTACCACATTTTGTTCGCACACCCAAAAATTTACAGGAGGAAAATTTTATTCAGTGTCACTTGGTCGGTTGTATGGTCTTCAATGGGAAAATGTTGCCAAGGGTGTACTTCACAGGTCCAAATACTCATAATGATGCAAATCTGATAATAACCATAATTCATGATGTGCTTCCTCATTGGTCTGGTAATCTTCCTAAAGTTTTGTATCTACAATTGGACAACACTTGTCGTGAAAACAAAAATAAGGTTGTTTTTGGATATCTAAACATTCTTGTTGAATTTAGAATTTTTCAGAAGGAAAAGGTTGGTTTCCTTCTTGTTGGGCACACTCATGACCATATTTATCAGATGTTCAGTCATTTTTCAGTCACATGGAGGAAGAAGGAAGTTAGGAGCTTGTCATCATTAATTGAATGTATTAAGAAATCATACATGCCAGAGCCTACTTTTGATGTGTTGGAAGAAACTGTTGACATGCGAAGGCTTATTATGGGATCACATGGTGAGGAGAAATGCATTGAATAACTTAATGACATTAGCTTCCAACATCAATTTCGTATCAACAAAATTGATGGGAAAACACTAATATGGGGCAATAAGTATTCAACTACTGCAGAATGGGCACCGGCATTAGGTTTGGAATTTTTGAAGTTCATTCTAGATCATCCAATATTTGCATAAAAAATATTGTTATAACAATCAGATGGTGAAGTTCATAATGCACACAGACAAAATAGAGACAAAAGTTATTCTGATTGCCTAGAAGAAATTAAAAAATGTATTAGATATACATATGAGTACTTTGACATTGTTGACTTAGTTTGGTGGGAGTCATTTTTCAATAATCAAAGTGATATCATTTGAACAACAAAAAATGAAGATATACCTTTGAAAAATCCATTTATTTGGCCACAAAATGTGTCAAATGAATGTGAGGAAATAAACATTGTTAAACAACAACAATCTCAAGGTATTATTATTCTTCAGAGGTAGAGGAAAGAGAGATGTATATTGGTTCTAGAAGATCTCATGCAAAACGTGAAGCCATGGGAGACCTTTACAAGGGTTCAGTACATGATATTAAGGAGGGTTTCATGATCATAATGCTAGGAGATGGAGATCCCAAGGGCTATCCATTATGGGTGGATAAGGTTATAAAGGTCTTTACAGAAAATGAGGATGTTACAGGTGTTGAAGTAAATTGTTATGCCACAAATACACACCCATTCAATGGTGTGTATAAGCCAGAGATGGTAGTTGACAAAAAAAATGGTAGAAAGAGAAAAAGAAAGGGTACAAATATAAATCGTTGCCGCACAGACCTCTTAAAACTAGAGGATATTGACATACTTGTTTATGACTTCAATTTAACAAAGAGAGGAACTCTTCGCTTCAAGACGATAGAGATTCTGAAAAGGTTGTTACCGGAAGGAACAGTGTTGAGATGGGAGTTTACTGAAACCAGTCATTGATCTAGAAGAATTTTGAAACTTGAAATGGTGGGCATGCATGTGGACTCAGATGGGGCACTAGTTGATGAAAGACAAGAATATGGAACATCTTTGTCAACATCTAGTCATTCGTCTGAAGATGTGAATTTTGATGGTGTGCAAGAAGATATGAGTGATTTTGAATAATTTTCTAAGACAATTTATATAATTGATGTTTGCATTGTATCTTGAAATATTTTTTTTTTTTATTTCCATATGGTGTTAAATAAGAAGTTATGATTCATTTTTATGTTGTTGGATTATATGTCTTAATTATGATAATTTTTATTATTTATAATATCTACAATGCAACATTAAATTAGAGATATAATGTATGTTTCATTCAATATACAAATAATGACATTTTGATTAATTTAGTCATATAATTTGTTCATAATGTCATAGTTTTTTATTTTTATGGTTGAAAAAGTTCCATTTTTTTTGTATCTAGAATGTTATGGTTGAAAACATGTTGAATTTATACTTAGGAAAGAAAAATGTTATTCTACCAAAAACATTAATGTGTTTTTTTCCTCATAAATAGTTGTTTTTTTACACATAAAAATTTAGTTTTATTAGCATTTTTTAATAATGTTGAAAATTGACCCTAAAAAAAACCATTGTACTAGTATCAACACTTTTTCATTTTCAGAGTGTTTTTTGCAAGAAAATTTCATTTTCACTGCCATTTTTAAAACATGTTCAAAATTGACCCTAAAAGAAAACCATCATTCCAGTATACACACTTTTCGTTTTTAGCACTATTTTTGATGTTTTTTCGGGGTTTTTTGGCCAGAGTTCCCGTTTCAAAGTTTACATTGTTTATATCAACCATATAAAATATTAGTACATCTTGATCATAAAGAGGCAATCCACACAAAGAGCAAAAATATTTACCCTGGGAAAACCCTTAAAGGGAAAAACCTAATAACATTTTCCAATAGAGAATTATTTAGTTCAACAGAGACACATCTAAGATAACAACTAGGTCAAACATAGTTCATGGTCCATCCTCCTAGTCAAGGCATAGGCTACTCATAATTTAAATATGCCTCAGACAAGCTTCCTTTCTTCTCATTGGCCTACTCTAGAGATGTCATGTTCATAGCCTCCATAAATCTCTGAAGACATGCCTCAACCCTTACATATGTAAGCTTTTCTTGTGCCTCAAAGTGGATTTTGTACGCCTAAGATCTAACCCAACTAGCCTTAGACAAGTACGAGATTCCTTGTCACTGGTCTTACTTCAAAGGTTAGTTAATATATTGTGTCAGGGTAGGCCATATGAACCTTTCTCAGGATACAATAATAACTACCTCAAAAAAATATCTATTTCCACCTCAGAAATGTGAATTTGCTCATCTAAAACATCTATTGGATAATATGTACATTATGTTCCCCAAATATTCATTGATGACCTCAAATTAGGGATTTCATTACTACCTTAGACCATCACTTCGTATGTCTCTATATGTTGCCTTAGAGGTATGACATTCTCTACCTTAGACCTTGCACATACACCTCAAAAGATGTGAGCTAGTTGCTTGGATAGATGGGAGAGTGAATAGGCCCTTTATATAGTTTTTCATTGGCTGAATGAATGTGTCTCCTAGAGGAAGTCAAAATGAATAATTAGAGGACCAGCCTGACTAGGAGGAGGCTGACCTTAATTAAGGAGCCAAAAACCTTAAATTATGTTTTCTTTGTGGCAAGGAAGGATAAGACAATTGGGGATACATCTACAAAGTCAACTTCTATATATGGTTGTAACTCTCTCCTTTATTTATTAATACGAAAATCACTCTATTTTCCTATACTTGTGTCATGTTATGCTTTTGTATTTCAATTCCATGTTGACCCATTGATTATATATATTGGATTATGTTATGTGGATATTGTAGTTCTTTTGCTTGTTTTAGTCATTGTTGCAGGTTCCATGTATAGTGCATGGAGCTAGAGTTGGATCTTACAAGCGAAGAGAAGAGGAAGAATTACTACAAATTCTAGGTAGGTACCTTTTCCATATTCCAATATCTTTAAGGAAAAATTATATATTTTTGTCCTTTGTTGTTCTAGATCAAACCACTAGATCTAAGGAGTTCATTTTTGTCCTTGAATTGAATTTTCCATATAACAAATTGGCAACCATACTGGGGAAATTGGGAAAAAAATGGTACTTAACCTATTAATGGCAGTGAATCTCTCTTGAACATGACACTCTTTCACTTCATCTTCGTGACTGTTGGGTTGGGAAACCTGCTTGCCTCTACGGTCAATCACACCATATCAAAAGCCTTCATAATCAATTTTGAGTCAATGTTGCCAAATCCATAAAGTGTCGTTGATATTTTCAAGAGAATAACTTCAATTGATATATGCTCCAATACTCTTAAGCCTTATTCTATGTTTGTCATTCTTGAACGAACTTTGCATCAACATCATTCTATCTCAAGTCTTGATACCTATTTCATGTCGTTGATGAGGGATACATCAAGTCCCTCATGCCACAAGTCACTTCCTCTCGACATCAACTCATTATCTAGGAAATTGACTTAGAAACTCCCCCTGGTACCTTGGAGTTTGTGTAGATCATTGGAAAGTTTCCCCGCTCTCAGCAACAAGTCCTCATCAATGTCCTTTGACTAGAAGATTCTGTGTGGTGTTCAACTTCATCTCATCTATTCGCACCACATATATTGTACTATAATACCTTGGTATCCATTAACATCATCGTTGGTTTCTCTAGCATCTATTAATGACTTACATCATTGGCTGGTAATAAGATGGTGTCTACCATGTTCGACTTCAACTCATTTATTTGCATGGTTAGACTTGTACTATCGAGTGACGAGGTAGAAGACCCCAAATCTAGTTTCATCCATCTGGGCTATGATTTCAAGATTTATACAATATTACAAAGTATGATGTATATGATTGTCTAGATAGTCATCCAAGGATGGGTCCACTCTCTATCATTATTGGACAAGACTTCTTGGGCATTGTACATGTAATATTGGCTTATATGTTGAGTATGGATATGCCTCCTTCAGTAGTGATATCATGATGATAATATGTATTGTAACAGATGATGATCTTGACCTATTTGTTCTTGATCCAGACTTGTCACAAGGTAAATCACTTCAATCCTCAACCACTTCTTCTGAATTTGTAATTTAGGCGGAAATATGTTATAGGCAATTTTGTCACATCTTCTCAATAGGCCTGAAAACTGGATCAATCAACATCCTTGAAAACTTTTTCATAATCCATTTGCAAATCCCTAAGCATCACCTCTCCAAAAAGTATGAGTTTTTGGGTCAATCAGCTAAAAAAAACTAGTTTTAGCCCCAACACACCTTGCATACATGTCCATCTACAATGGTTCCAAGTTGCATAACTGAGCATGTGCAGTGACCAACATAGGTTGCTCTACTTTGCAGGTGCAATGGTTCTAGAATTTTTGGGAAAATTAAAAAATATTTAGAATCTTTTCCTTATAGAAGATTTTAAGGTGGTTTTAACCATTTACCATGGATAAAGATTTTTAATTCCTTCTCTAGATGTATCATCTCTTACCCTTTGAGCTTGTCCTCCCTCACATGTGGATCTCAAATCTAGATTGGTAAATCCTAAACTACCATCTTTACCCTCTAAATTTACTACTTCCCATGGAGTCTGGGCTGGATTTTGAAGATTACTAGTGCCATCATGTTTTTGATTTCAACTTAAGGATCATCATCCTCCCACACATTAGGGTTCATTTCAAACCACTAGATCTAGGGAGTTCATTTTTGTCTACAGAAGTGAATTTTTGATATAACAGAAGCCACATTAGGTAGATGTTAAGTTTACCTTACTGAATGGAGAACTAAAAGAAGTATATCTTATTTGATAAAAGGGCTCAAGAGAATATTTTTTGTATGTCAAAGAAATCATTATATGGATTGAAATAAGCACCAAGATCATGGTATGTGAAGATTGATTATTTCTTTCTTCATAAAGGTTTTATGAAGAGAAAAAGTGACCCTAATTTGTATATCAAGTCAGATCAAAAGGCGAATTTTAGTATGATTTATTTGTATGTTGATGATCTTATTACAATAGGAAATGATGTTAATTTGGCATCTCAGGTAAAAATTCCCTCCTTTGTATAGTCTTCCTCATCAAGAAATACCCCTTCTAGTCCTTGAAATAATGTAATTTGATTAAGGAAATATATATTTTTAATATGAAAACCCACATGTTCACAAAAGGACAGGTCGACCCTAAAGAGAAATTGGACACCCTTGTATGCCTATAAATACAAGTCAAGAGAACCTCATTTGGATATCATCATCAAGCATCTTCTTCTTCTCTCTTCTTTGGTTTGGCTCCCATAGGTCTAAAATTGGTTTGTATAGGTCTGAAATTGTAGGGTCCAAGCTCGTACATGTGAAGTAGGGTTTTCATTTATAGCCATAGGGTTGGAAAAGGTTAATATCGGTTATGGTTGCATGCATACAAGGTGCTATCTATGGCTGGACGACTTCAACCACATGCATGATCTCTCTCTCTCTTCGTGCAACTGTAACCTAGGGTTTTGATTAACAATTGACTGCAAATTTTTTATAGTTGACTCTAGGCTTGTGAACTTTTATTTTGAACCATATTGTTGTTGGGATCATCTCTTGGATATTGGTTGGTTGGTTTTCTTGGATGATATTGTGATTGGTGAAATGGAATATTGTACTTTCTCTTTGTTGAACATTTTATGAAAATCTAATAAGAAGAAAAAATTGAAATGGTTTTCCTCCTTGTGGGGTTTTTCCCAGGTCTTTGACCAAATCCTTGTGTCTCTTTTTATTTCTCTTGACTGTATATTTTTTGTTGTATTTACCATTCTATCTACAATTACTCTTGATACTTGGGAGAATATAAATTTTATTAAAAGATTTCTAATTGAAGAAAAAATTTGGGCTAAAGTAATTGTAACAACATAGAACAATGGAAAATTAACATTGCATTAGAGCTAAGGTGAAGAGAAAATCCCAAGGATACAAGAGTCAAGAGAAACCTGTAACACCCTCCTCTCACATCTACCTAAGTAACTAACCAACTGAGGTAAACATGTGATGAGAGGCTACTATGATTGAAATCAACCATCTAGGTGACCTTAAGGAAATGGAATCGATAGAAACTCATCATATAGACCTTCCACATCAGCTACAGGACCCCTAAGAACCATCCCAACATTTCTGGTAACTAGCCCCTAGGTCCCACTGAGGTTTTAGACCTCTTTACCTCCAGATGATCCCATGCTATGGGCCTGATAGTGTTTAGGTCGCTCTGGACGCTCTCATGAAAAGGCATGCCAATGTCCAGGGACTATTTTGCTCAGTGTTCATTAGCCTCCTCGGGATTTGAGCCAGCCCAGGTCACTGTCCAAAATAGACTGACGCCTTCACAACAAAAATATAACAAGGAAACAATGATGACAATGGAAATACTTGAACACGCCCTTAACCAGACCCCTACTATCCATGAAAAGAATTTCATCAAACGTATCACAAATGTAATTTACATGTGTAAACACCATATTTAAGCATAGGGGTACTATACTTGTATGAGAATCTCTATGAAACATTGTCCCCTTATATCATTTTCTACATTATCGTTTATTAGGTCATAGATACATTATTCATTCATTTACAAGTAAAAACATAATGAGAGACATACATAGCCACTGTGATAAAACATATACATAAGAAACATAATATGAATAGAAATAAACTAGTATGATACTCATACTAGTAACAACCATATGATCCACATATAAACTAGTATGATACTCATAGAATTACAAGGAGAAATAACCTCATATTTATGATGCACAATCTAAACTCGAGATGGGACTACCAAGTTCCACCCGATCATAGAATGTTTGAGCCAAATATCTCTTTATCCATTCACCCTCATGCCATATTCTAAGTATGAATGTGGGATTCAAACCAAAAGAACCAACTAGGGCATCTCGAGGCTAAACCACCTCACCCTCATCAATAGAAACTAGGCATTACCCTAATCCATCCCAAATCACTAGGCCAACACAATAAACATGTAATAATAATCTTTACCAGGATCTCCACCCGATCACTAGGCCAAACAAGCATGGATGCCACCGGATTTCTTTGCCTACAACATGAGGAATTTTCCTAACTCCTAGGCATTACCACAATCCATAGTCCAATCCAGGGATCACTACGCCCTAAACTGAGACACCAACCTCTAGGATTTATCGTATATCCCTCCATTTGCTCGCAAGGATTCCTAGGCCTAATCAAGAGAAAACACCTCTTGGCTTTACTGTATATCCCTCCATTCATTGACAAGGATACCTAGGCCCACCGAGGTAACACAAAATATGGCTTTACCCAACCCACAATCCAATTCAGGGGTTACTAGGCCATGTGTTATGTCATTCAAAGATCCATCTCTCTCAACTTCAAATCCATCTGACAATTTAGATCAACCAAAACATGAGAACCCCATCACACCATGGCTATTCGGAAATGGCAAGGTTAGGCTAAAAACAATGTCACACCTTGAAAAACCCATTCCATAACAAAAAAAGAACCACATGCAATAGCATGCATTCCAAATCTTGCAATGAATATATAGATTCAAATCAATACTTGCAAAGAATATTGTTGTAGCTAGTTGATCTTTCTCTTCCTTGTTTGCTCCTTCCTTCCTCTTGTCTTGTTTGCCTTTCTTGATCCAATGCAAAAATTCTCCAAGAGAACTCTAAGTGTCCAAGAGTATAAGAGAGAGAGAGAATAATGAGAGAGCTGCAAAACTGAACTAACAAAAATGTGCCAACTGATCTTCAGAAGCCTTTTTATCAATTAGGCCTCTGTTTTCTTCATTTTCCTCCTCACATGTAACCTATGACCTTTCATCTTCCCTTTCTCCTAATTTCCATTATTTCCATAAATAAATGCCAATTAATGCCACTTTTCCTTTCCAAAGCCTTAGCCACGGGGGAAAATTTAGGGGCTAATATTATCAAGTGGGCTATTTTTGCATGTTTTTTCCAAAAAAAAGATTCGCTAATTTATATTTTTTCTAAAATTGATTCGCAAAACTTTTATAGTATAAAATTATTTTACCTTGAAAATCACCAAATATATATATAGACTGTACAATTTTTTTTATAAGTTTTAACATTTTTTCAAAATATCCTAAAACATCTTACAAATTGCATATTATCGACTAGTGAAATTCGCCAAGTTTTCTAAAATTTAAGATAATTTTCTATCCTTAAAATTTTCATTTCTTAGCCATTGCCTTTGTAAATTTCCTTAGCCATAATAAACCAAACGAACACCCACTAGGATGTTTTTCCCAACATTCATCTTGGAGTAAGTGACCCATCAATTGTGGCTATTATTTTTCCTTTATTAACTTTTATTACATGGAATTTTCACTAGGGCTATTACACAACCATCTTTGAAAGAAACTAAAAGAGTCTATTTGATTTGGCCAATATGTCTACCTCTTACTTCAAGGGTAATGAGAAGCTTTGTGACTCATCTAATGTTTTTTGTTGGAAAATCAGGTTGGAAGTCATATTGGATGACAACGATGTTTTGGAATATGTGCAAGGAAGAGTTCCTTAGCCTCTAGAAAATGCTTTTGTTGCTATCAAGTCCATATACAGGAAAAGTGATCTCAAAGCTAAGAAAATTCTCCTTGATGGTTTGCAAGATCATTTACTTATTTATGTTGGTAATTTGAAAAGTTCTAAAGACATGTATGATAAGTTGGTCGGGATGTATGAGGTCAAAAACTTGAATCACATCCTCTCTTTGAAAGATAAACTCAAAGACATAAAGATGAATAAGGGAGAATTTGTGCAATATGTTGTACTATAAAAAAACCCCCCCATTTATGAAGAAGAATAGCTAAGGTTAGAGATATAAATGGGGACCCTATTAAATTTTTAGTCTTAGTATATTAATACCTAACTCTAAGAAAATACCTACCAAAAACTCACAAAATGAACTAAGGATGAAATATGCATTGCAAATCGCAAATCACACTTTTAAATGTGACTATCTTAAAACATCTTCAAAAACTTGCGATCTGCGATCAAATCTCCCGCTACAATAGCCTGATAAATAACACCTTGTTATTTTGCAAAACACACTTCAAACTTCACAAACTTCACAAGAAATTAAGCTATGCCATTAGAATGTCCATTAGTGATTTGAGAAATGTGATATTGCGATATTTGCAATCGCATTTCGCTTTATGCATCTGATAGCACTATATTGTATCCATTCAAAGATTACGATGTGCGATTAAGAGCAGTAAAACATGTGAAATAATTATGTTTTATTATCAAAACGAATGAATTGACATGTTAATAAATATTTAGCAGCCCAAGGAAGGATAATCATTTTCCAAGTCATGGGTAGTTAACATCGAGTACCTCATTAAAATTTTCTCACGATCCAAAGTCATTTCAGAGAAGTTTTCAGTCTTAATTATCCGATACTGTCTACACTGATATATCTTGTCAATTTCAGGCAAGATACAAAAGACATGTCACTAAGGAAGGTGATGCAAAAATAGAGAAAGTAGAGCATTGTTGAATCCGAGTTTACAAAGATGGCTCCTATTTTCTCAGATACAGTCTGTGACACTACCAGAGGCACAACAGCATGGGAGGTTATATACAATAGGCTCGAAGATGAATGTCCTAAAATCATTGTCAGGAGAGCAACAATTGATTCAACAAGGCCTTCAGAACTTCAATTCAGGGATGCTGCCTGTTCTTTCCTTCATAGGATAGGAGCAAGAGCTAAAATCCTCCCTTACATGGATATGATTAGGTCGGTGATCGAAAATCTCACCATTGAAGATAGGAAATTCAGGAATTCAAGAAAGGATCTCATAGGGTCGTTCAGAGCAGAGGATCTGAAGAGCATGTACCACATACTTGACCCTCAGGATATCTATGACAAGGCGTTCATGGCCAACTTCACAAAGAAGAACCCAAACCCCTTCAAGTTGATTTAGGGTTGGAGAGTATTGGAAAACAAATTCAAATATGACAAATCAGGTATGTATGCTATAGCCTCTTTGGCAAACCACTACAAATATGCAGTAGCTATGTTATGTAGATTATATGGGTTACCCAATAATACTAAGTTTTCCATAGAAAGGATTCCTCTGATTGATTCCTATGTTAATTCCCACATCATGAATTGGCTCTCCATCCTATTTGATAACCTAGCCACCACCATTATCGAATATCGATAGAAGAGAGCCTCCTCTCCAAATAACCTCCCTCTGTTCTATTTTAGTGCCTAAGTTATGGATGCCATATGTTTTTGCACGACATTTCCCACCATGGGTTGGAAATGGACCTTACAGGACCAATACCCAATCCATCTCAGTCATAAACAAATATGGGAATCTCATTATATACCTCACTTTTATAAAATATTTCATGTTGTTGTTTTTCCCCTACAAAAATAATTTTCAATAACAGAGCCCCTAGGTTTTCCCAAGAAGCCGCAACAGACCTGTTTGCTGTCAGAATATACTTTATTGAAGAATGGTTCACCTACATTAGGGTTTTTGGTAGCACAACCGATCCACATGTCCTTCCTTTATATGTTTCTGATAAATTATTAGCAAGAGAGATTGCCTACTAGATCATGGGAAAAGGTCTGAATAAAGTTCTCAAAGACAACAAGAAGTCATTATGGCCCAATTTTCCTGTCAAGTGTGGTTATTTTTCTTTGGAAAATTTTGTTCATGCTACTAAGTAGCAACACACATGTAAGCGCTCAGGCTTCATACATTGCCTAAGAGGCAATTTGATCCAGACAAAGTGGCATATAATATTAGTATTGCAATAAACCTCAAGTAACATAACCATGAGGATAACGATTTTGAAGACTTGTTACAGTCGACCGAATCCTTCGAACAAGCGTTCGAATGGGCAAGGGCGAATCTGAAACTTGAAGATTTTCAAAGCTTTTAGGAATTCAGAAATGAAAAGCTCGAAGTGATCCCAATGCATATGTTAAAGCTTGAGGATAAGCCTACACCAAGTGTCACTGTTGATAGTAAAGGTCCTAGTTCTCGAGTAGATTCTCAGGTAAATATTGAGAAGACACCAAACACATGGAAACCCCAAGACGCAAATAACACAGCAGAGTCCAGCGGAAAGTCAACTCAGAAACAGGTTTTGAGCACCCCGTCTAAATAAATCAGTCCAGAGGTCAAAGATAGTAGTTTGGAGTAGGGGTGGGATCAGTTTAATCAGAAACTGCAAGGAATTCCCAAAGCGACAAATACCCAAGAAACAATGGAATATAAAACTCCTCTGCATGTTCATAAGGATACAAGGCCCAAGTCTATCAGTGAGCAATCCAAGCCTATGGAGGAATAAGCGACAATGTCCCAACATACTAAAATTATCCTTGCTCTACCCACATCAGAAATTGTTTCGAAAGTAACTAAAATACCTCCACTTGCTGTGTTCTATAGTCCTCTCCATAAGGCTATAGTAAGAAGGCAGAGAAAAAGGAAAAGGGTAGACACACCTGAGTTCCCACCTGGAAACAAGTTGATGGACATAGTTTGGAAGGATATTACTTTCAATCCGGCCGAGAACCTGACTAGACTATCACAATTCACAAGAGAATATGCATTGGCCACTATGGAAAAGGCTACTAAACTCTCTAATTTGTTAAGGGAAAAATAGGAGATGATTGCACAACTTGAGCAACAGCCCGAAGCAGAGAAAGCAAGCATAAATAGGTAAGCAGCTGACCAACTCACCCAATTGCAGCAAAACATGGAGGTCCTAAAAATAAGTCATCAAGCTAATATATCGGCCAAAAACATGCAACTCCAAGAATTGTAGCAAGCCATGGAAAGGTACAAGGATGTTCTCACTACTAAAGAGTTCGTTAAAGAGGCACTGGAATTAAATTCCATTTTGGTGAAACAATAAGAGCATTTATGCCAAAATATGTCACACATTACCCCTTATTTGACCACTAGAGACCAACTGACAGATAAGGCAATCGCCTAGAGAACCAAGTTTAATGATTTAAACACCAGAATCTCTAAGTTCATCGAATGGCAGGAAACAAAAGACAAAAGGAAAGTGAATATGCCTGAGATTGAGGAAACTCATAAAGACATTCTCTTCATGGATTGGGACGTGAGAATAAAATAGGCTGAGCTAGTAGTCGCAAGGGTAGTTGGGGTATCAAAGAATATCATTAAGGTGGTGAATCACATCATGTTTGCCACCAACCTGATTAAAGAAGGTAATCTGAAAGAAATGCCCGATTTAAATTATCTGTATAAAAGCTGGCAGGAAAAGGTCGAGACTCAAAGGGAGGCAATTATAAAAGTGACCAAGACCAACTGGGATTCATATTGGTAGTACCTCATCAAGCTGCACAACACGATCAGGACTCTCAACTATTCTCTTCATACGACTCAGTGGATGCTGCCATCTCTCACTGATGCGATTTTCACAGGACATCTCAGGACACATTTTGGGGCACCTCCTCAAATTCAACCAATGACCGATATATGTGATTTGAAGGAAAAGATGGTAGACAACAAGTCATCCTCTTAGTTCTGTTCAGTTAGTCACTATTCATTTTTGGAGTTAGTTAACTAGTTAGGAGGAAGGTTGTTTGAAACCTCCTCAAATTTTTTATAATCTATTTTTGCACATTAGTTAGAATATTAATTATACCCTTCTCATGCATTTAGAAAAAGATCCATAATTTTATCAAAAACATTTGTAAAGAATGCACTATTGTAAGTTTGTTAATCCTTTGGTGAAATTATGGAACATGATCGTTTCTTTTAGATATCAAACTACTTTCCTTTGTTGATGCACTATTGTATTCTTGGGAAACAATTTGATTTGAAGAAAGAAGTTGGTCTATGTCATTTGTCAAATGAGTAGGACTTCGCACATATGGTAATATTATCTTGTATGATTGATTATGTTTTCATTTAATTAGTGGCAAAAGTTTACTTTCATGAATTGTATGTGAGATTTATTGTTTCTATTAAGCATTAATTGCACTTTTGTTTGATGCCTAGATGAAATTGTGATTTTCATATATAAGTCATCATATATGCGATATATTTTATGAATTTCTTTGAATAACTATTTAGTCAAGGGAATTATCTTTATACTTTATCATCTCTATTTAGTTGTGATTAATCTTTATTATCACATTTTAAGAAGATATCTTTGTAGATCACATAACACATAGGAATAACTAGGTTTATATAGGATAAGTTAGCTAGAGAATTGCATTATAGAATAGGTCATTTAGATTAACATTATGCTATTGCAAATACTCATGAACCACCCACGCTCATCTTAAAACCCACACTGGGAAACTAGTCCCATTATCCCCAGTCGGAGCCACCACTTTAAATGGAAACGGATTTGTCTTAAGTTTCAAACCAATTTGTTATCCCCCATGTTTCGGAAATAAAATTATGAGGCTGCAATACAATCCTAAATCATGAGGGTATCCCATTTAAAGGATCAATTGCGAGTTACAAGTGAGTAGGTATCTAACAGGGAGCTAGTATTGGTCACTCTTCGAGGTCTTCCTCCTATTTGGGAAACCTTTATTACTACTCTAAACAAAAATAATGTATTCCTGACATTTGATGAGCTCATTGGTAAGTGTACTCAAGAGGAGCTTAGGATGATTGAGAGAGAGAAAATTCAAAATCATAAAGAAGGGGAGCCCTCTATATTTTTTACTCAAGATAATAAAAACAAAGATAAATGGAGACCATCCAATCAAAGAAATTCTTCTCCCAAATCTAAGGACTCCAAGAGAATATTGAGAAAAGATAGACCTCATGTTGAATGCTTTAACTTCCACAAGTATGCTCCCTTGCCTGAGACTATCCAAGAAAGAGAGATGCTCCAAGATCCAAACAAAGCTACAACAACAACAAGTATAATGATAAAATAAGAAACAATGATAGAAGGAGAGGTGATGATAGAAGAAGGAAAGATGAGCGAAGAAGAAGATATTCACCTAATGATCAAGAAGGAAGATATTGTCCTCAAAAGAAAGCAATAAATTCCAGGTATGAAAATAATAAAATTGCTAGTCAATCTAAATATATTCTTATTTTCACTCTTTCTAGTTCTTCTCCTCTAGATTCATATGATAGTTGGTTGGTAGATAGTGGGGTGTGTAGACACTTCTTCGGATACAAGGAAGTCCTCTCAAATTTGGATGAGAGGTAGATAAGTTTGAAGATAATTCTTGGGGATAACTCTACATATATGGTGAAAGGATTTAGCTTTGTCAAATTTGATTTGTACTCTTGAGAATCCATTCTTATTCATGATGTAATGTATATTCTGGAACTAAAGAAGAACTTGGTATCTATTTCTACCTCGAAAGACAAGGATATGGGGGTATCCTTCATAAAAGGTATAGTCCTCACATAGACCGGGGAATTTCACAAGAGGGATGCATTCACATAGAGATATAGAGTTGAAGGAATCTATAGCGTTAATGGGAGGCCTCTACTAACAATGATCCAAGACACAAATCATCAAAGTGAGCTATGGCACTACAGGTTGCACATCTACCTTATGATGCTCTACCAAAATTGACGAAGCTAGTCTCTAGGATGCCTAATGTTCAAGAAAGTCATGATGGAGTATGTCTATGGTGCACAAGTGGAAAGAAGACAAGGGGACCATTCTGCTCTAGCAAGAATAAGACAGATGAAACTCTTCAACTCATTCATTATAACCTTTGTTGACCTATGACAATGCATTCTCTTGGTGGAAATATCTATTATATCATTTTCATTGATGTCTTCACAAGGAAAACATCGATCTACTATTTGAAGCACAAGGATGAGGATTTTGATATGTTCAAAGGCTTCAAGGTGTTGATAGAAAATAAAATAGGGAAGAAAATTAATGTCTTCATGTTTGACAAAGGTGGAGAGTACATTTCAAATGACTACATTGACTTCTGTAAGAATGAAGTAGTAATAAAAAAAAATTATACCCTACAATCCCGAGCAAAATGGAGAGGTTGAAAGAAAGAACATGTCTATTTTGAAATCTACACGAGCTATGTTGCAAGATCAAAAGTTACCAAGGTTTCTTTGGGGAGAAGAAATAAATATAATGGTTTATGTACAAAATAGGGTTCCTCATCAAGCTTTGGATAACAGGACTCCCAAAGAAATTTTCATAGGTATGAAGCCCAATATTGGTCATCTTAGGATATTTGGTTGCCCCATATACTTCCATGTGCTGAAGGATAAGAGGAACAAGTTGGAAACCACTGGAAAGAATGGTATGTTTGTTGGGTATTATGAAAACTATAAAGCATTTAGAATATATAATTATGGTCAAAGGAATATCAAGTTTAGTAGGGATGTGACCTTTGATGAAGATATTGCCCTTGGGAAATATAGAAACATTCCTCCACATCCTCCAAAGAAAGATGATGATATGGACATATTAGAAGTTCTTTCTATGCCAAAATATGAGAAGTAAATTGTTGATGATCCCATGGAGCCTATGGACCCCTTGGATCCTCCTCCAACGGATCCTCCTACCAAGAAAATACCATTATGGCTTCATGATACTTTACAGGATGTTTAGATATATGTTACTACCAAAAGGACTTTTAGAGAAATAAGAAGCCATGCTGATATCAAGGATATGTCATAGATATGAGCACTATGATCTAGGTTGATCCTTATGCCTTTGAATAATATATGAAAGAACAAGTTTGGAAGGATGCTATGGCTGAAGAGTGTGAATCCATCATGAAGAATGATGTATGGGATGTTGTTTTGAGACCTAAAGGAAAGTCTGTCATAACCTCAAAATGGTCGTATAAGAGCAAACATGGAGTTGATGGAAGTATTGAAAAATATAAAGAAAATTTCATGGCTAGAGGATTCTCTAGAAAGAGGGAGAATATTATGATGGCATATTCAAAAGTGTTGCACACCACACAACCATTAGGTCGATTGTTGCCCTTTCTACTAGTCAAATATGGAACCTTCACTAAATGGATGTAATGGAAACATTTATTCATGGCATGTTATAGGAAGAAGTATGTGTTGAGTAGCCTCAGGGATTTGAAGTAAAGAATGAGAAAAATCATGTTTTCATGTTGGAAAAAGCATTATATGGTCTAAAGAAAGCTCCCCAATCCTGGTATCCTTGCATTAACAATTACATGGTGAATCTTGGACTCACAAGAAGCAATATTGACTCTAATCTCCACTTCAAGGTTGTTCAAGGTATGCCTTTGATTTTGGTTTTATATGTTGAAAATATATTCTTGGAAGGGATTGAACCTTTGATGACTGAGTTCAAAATGGAGCTGGCCTCCGAGTTCGAGATGAAGGATCTTGACATGATGCATTATTTTATAGGGTTAGAAGTTTGGTAGAGATATGGAGAGATTTTCCTTTCTCAAGGAAAATATGTCGTGAAGTTATTAGATTGATTTGAAATGATGGAATGAAAATCCTTGGGTACCCCGATGGACATGAATTTCAAGAAGTTATATGGAAATGTTGTTGGACCCGATTTGACTAACCCTTTAGAGTATTGTCAATTGATTGGAGTATTGATGTTTCTTATGAACACCTATCCAAACATATGTTTTACAGTGAGCACATTGATTCAATTATAACTAATCCACTTCATGCACATTGGGTTGCTTCCAACCACATTTTGAGATCTTTGAATGGGATAATAAATCTTGGTCTGAGATATACTACACAAGATGTATCCATGGATATACCAATGCCAACTGGGATGGAAATTTCATTGATAAGAAGATCACATTTGTGTGTTACTTTAGCATGGGATCTACCATGATATCTTGAATGAGAAGGAAACAAAAGTCTATAGCTTTGAGTACAATAGAGGAAGAGTATATTGTTGCTAGAATGGCTAGATATGAACCAATTTGGTTGAGGAAGCTCTTTGGAGATCTATTTGAGCAGGTCTTGGATGCGACAATGGTATATTATGACAATAAAAGTGGGATCTGATTAGAAAAAAATCACATGTTTCATGACAAGTCCAAGCATATTGAGATCAAATATCATTACATACATAAAATTAAGTAGAAAGGAGTTGTGATACTCTATCATATTTTTACTGATGAGCATATCGCAGACATACTCACCAAGGCTTTGTTGAAAGGGAAGTTATTGGTATTTAGAGAGAAACTTGGATGAATGGATGTGACCCTGCTATTTAAGGGTCCCAACTAATCGAGGAAACTTAGTTATGCTCTCGCCCCCTATATGAGCTCCCAGGGTGAGGAATTGAGCCAAAGAGATCTTGGGGTTGAGGGAACTCATGGACAATAGGCATGTATGATCCTACCTCACGGTAAGTGTGTATCTCCCCCATTTTAATCCTAGGGTGTGTCTAAGCCTTACCTCACGATAAGTGTGTATCTCCCCCTACTAAGTGTAACCTATTATGCATCCTACCCATAAGTTGGGCTTGTTATTATTGTTCCTCCCCATTTGGTCAATGGTTTGAGATGATGACTTGGGTGTGTTTGATCCTTACCTTTTAGGGTAAGTGTGTATCTCCCCCAATTGCATTGGGTTGTGTTTGATTCATACCTTTTAGGGTAAGTGTGTATCTCTTCCCAAGGTCGTGGATGCAAGCATTCTACCACTTGACTCTTGAGGGTCTTGATGGGAAGATCAACATAAAATAGGATAATTGTGATCCTTATCTTCCATGGTAAGTCATATCTTACCTCTTATCCTTGGATAGAGGGTTGCACTAGGATCCTCGATGATGTGGGTTGAGTTGAAACTCCCCTATGAAAATTGTTGGATAGAGGGTGGTAGCTTGAGATCCCCTTTGATGTCAAGTTATTCATCTTTTAGATTCGAGAGTGTTCAACATATGAGCATATATGAGTAGAGATGATTCTTTATCTGATATTTGAGTGGGACACATGTTGCAGTCGGTAATTTCTCCCTAGCTTAGTGGGAGTGTTAATTTGGGAGCTTAGGGAAAAATTTCCTCCTTTGGACAACCTTCCTCATCAATAAAGACCCCTCCCAGCCCTTGGAAGAATTTAATTTGGTTAAGGAAATATATATTTTTAATATACAAAACCACATGTGCACAAAAGGATAGGTCATCTCTAAAGAGAAATTGGGCACCCTTGGATTCCTATAAATGAAAGTCAATAGAACTTAATTTTCATATCATCATCAAGCAAATTATTATTCTCTCTTCATTGGTTTGGCTCGCACAGGTCTAAAGTTGGCTCACAGAAATTGGTTCATATAGGTCCAAAATTGTAAGGTTTAAGCTCACACGTGTGGAGTAAGGTTTTGGTTTGTAGCCATAGGGTTGGAATAGGAAAATATTGGTTGCGGTTGCACGCATATAGAATGCTCCCTAAAGCTATAAGCTTCAACCACATGCATGATATCTCTCTCTCTCTCTCTCTCTCTCTATGACTATGACCTAGGTTTTTGATTAATAGTTGACCATAATTTTCTTATAGTTGACCGCAAGATTGTGAACTTCGATTATGATTAGTATTTTTGTTTGGGATCATCCCTTGGAAATTACTTGGTTGGTTTTACTGGATAATATTGTGCCTGGTGAATTGGAGTATTATACTTTCTCTTTATTGAACATTTTATAACAATCTAATAAGAAACATTTGAAAGGGTTTTTCCCTTGTCTTTGACCAAATCCTTGTGTCTCTTGTTATTTCTCTTGATTATATATTGTCTATTGTATTTACTGTTCTATCTACAATTTCTCTTGATAATTGGAAGAATAGAAATTGTATTGAAAGATTGTTAATCAAAGAAAATATTTGGGCTAAAGTAATTGTAACAACATAGAACATAGGAAAATTTACAAATTCTTCTAAGTTAATTGATGAAGTTAAAGGACAATTGTCAAAGTAATTTGAAATGAAAGACCTTGGTGAATTGCATTATTGTCTAGGTCTATAGATATGGAGAGAAGGTGGAAAAACATTGGTTACACAGAGTAAGTATACCAGGGAGTTACTTAAGAGATTCAAAATGGACCAATGTAGGAAATTATCAATACCATTAGAAAAAAATGAAAACCTATGCAGTAATGATGGGACAAGAGAGGCAAATTTGACATTGTATCATCATCTTGTGGGAAGTTTAAGCTATCTTACTAAACCATGCCAAAGATAACATATTCAACTAGCATTCTAAGTTAGTTTATGGCCAAATCTCTAAAAATCCATTGAAAAACAATGAATCAATTTCTTCAGTATCTGAAAGGAACAATTAACTTTGGTAGTAAATATACTGATGTTTTTTATGTTGAGTTAGCAGGATATACTGATTCAAATTGGGTTGGAAATCCTGATGATAGAAAATAAACTTTAGTATATGCATTTAAATTTAGATATGGGATTGTGACATGGAGCAAAAAGAAACAACCAATTGTTTCTTTATCATCCACTGAAGCTAAGTACAAAGCTTTGTGCAGTGCTACATGTGAAGCAATTTAGTTGAGGTGAATTCTTGAAGATGTGGAAGAAGTATAGTAAAAGACAATTATTATCAAGTGTGAAATTCAAAGCACCATCAAGCCAACCAACAATCCTATGTACCACACAAGATCAAACATATTGGGACACATTATCATTTTGTTAGGGAAAAGACTCAGTCCAAGGAAATTGATTTAATCGATTGTAATACCGATGAAAGTATGGTTGAAATATTTACAAAGCCTCTTGGAAATGAAAATTTTGAAGTATGTAGGAATTAGTTGGATGTGGTAGAAAACGCAATTCTCCATTACAGGGGAGTGTTTGAATAATGGAGAAATCTCTAGAAGTTTCTCTTATAATTAGAATCAATTGTGTTTTTGAATTGTTTGCTTTAATTATAATTTGTTGGTTGAGAGTTCCTATATTCCAAGAAGTTATTCCACAATAATCTAATACTATATATGTAATAGTTTGGTGGCCTCATTAATGTAAGGAAGCGTTGTGGTGCAGTCTCCTAAATGAGAATTTTCCTTACCAAAGAGCTACACCCATTCATCAATTTTTCTATTTATTTTATGTGTCAGAGTTCAAGAGTTATAAGATCAAAATGACGACGATGATAGAGATCATGTGTGAAAGGCGAGGAAAAACCTCTCTATTTATAATAAAATGCTAGGATAGATCTAGATCTAGTCAAATAATAAAATTTTATTAGACTAAATCAAGATTTAACGATTACGAATATTTTATTATATTTAGGGAAGGAAAAGATTAATGAAATGATCAATATTCTTCATTTACTCAACCAAATTATAAAATAATGATTGACTTATTTAAGTAAGAATAGTGGGTGAAATAATAAATAAATGAAAAAGGTTTATTAATTATTTCTAGGATATAAGGTAAAAAAAGTTAGAAATAATTACTTGATAGTGATTTAATAATTATTTCATAGAGAAAATTGTAATGATTAAGGAATAATAAATAAATAATGATTTATTTAATTGTTCTTGGGTGAAATGGTCAAAATAGGTTACAAATAACTACTAAATAATGACTTAATAATTATTTCAGTGGAGGAAAGTGAAATGATTAAGAAATAATAAATAAATAATGATTTATTTAATTATTCCTATGGATGGGTGAACATATTTTT
This sequence comes from Pinus taeda, assembly GCA_000404065.3. NCBI lineage: Eukaryota > Viridiplantae > Streptophyta > Pinopsida > Pinales > Pinaceae > Pinus > Pinus taeda. The sequence continues at coordinate 33,593 of APFE030459925.1, forward strand.
AATTATTTTCACAAAATGGCTAAATATGAAAATAACATGAAATTAATTAAATGGATTTCTGGGTTATTTTCAAGTGGGTAAACATATATAATTTAGGAAAAGTGATTCTCTAAGTTATTTCCTAAGGCGAAAGTGGGTTTTAATGTCTAAATCCATAGTACATGGTGCATTTTGATAATTCTAATGGAAAATTGCTATCACTCTTTGGGTGATAACATATTTCCCCAAATGTATGAGTGTTAGGAGCACTTTGTATGACTAAAATAAATTGTAGGTTAACAAGTAGTCAATGGAGAGAGAGAGAGAGAGAGAGAGAGACTATAGCAAAAGGAAGAACCACGTGTGGAGGAGGCAAGACCTAATTTTCAAAGAGAAGTATCCATATGGTGTGCACATGAGCTCAATGAGGCAAGGGAGGTGTACCCATATACACCAAGATAACTTAGTACAAGGAATAATGGTTTGAACACGGGGGCTTCACTGGGGGAGAAATATCATACCACGTGCGTTCATATTGGGGGATATTTATTGAGGAAAAATTGACATAATATTTTGGGGGATATATAGGGGGTAAAGGGTTTTTATATTGGCAAATAAAAAAAATGGAGATTAAAGTTAATGAAAAAATATAAAGGGGTATAAAAAATGTTAATGAAAAAGTGGATACCTACAATATCTAGTGAAAGTAGGGGTTTCCTAAATTGGGAAGCTGTATTGGGTTCATATTGGTAGGGGGTTAAATAATGTGATTTTAGATGTATTTTCCAAATGTAGTCAAATTAAGGGTATTGTTTAATATGCCACGAATGTACGTGATATGTCAGAGGTTCACTAAGTGAATCCCCCATGGGTTTGAAAAAAAATGTGGGGATAAGAAAAATAATACATTATAATGACATATCAGCATCAATGGGATAGATAATTATACAATGATATAAAGAGTCCCATATAAATGTACTTAGAATACTATGAATATTGTTGAACTAAATACATAGGACCAAATTGCCCCAAGTTCATGAGAGGGGGATATCGCAACCAAAGAAGACCTGCAGTACAAGAAAGGGCTTTGAAGATATGAATAAGCCAATTGAAGTAGGGGTTGAAATAGTGGACTCTGTGATCATTCAAACCAAGATAGTAAAATATGCTAAACTATATCTAAATTTGGATCATGAAATGATGAGTATCGATCATGCGAGGATCTACCTAAAGTGCCACCTCTCATGAGGTCTAAGAACATCTCGAACATGCCCTGTAAATGATGGGACAATATGTTGGAGCATTAGCCCATCAAGCCTATGATTCTTGATCATGTGATAATGAGATAAATTCGAGCATGCGAGAAACAACCAAGTCAAAGGGCAATTATGGTTCCCTTTTCTTGATCTTAGGAACCAAATAATGAAGAAACTAGATCCAAGGTAAACCGCCCTCTAGGCTACTCTCCAAGAATAAATGTGTTGAATTCAATAATGGAGGCTTGCCAAAGTTGATGTAATGAGGATTCCTCAACAAAGACACAAGGAAAAATAATGTGACTAATAGAGAATGACACCACGGAGAATGAAGTAGAGAGATTGGATTGAGAGGCTTATGGCTTCCCTTTTGAGAGCATAAGATGTAAGATTAACCTAACAACAACTGATATAATTATACAGGGGATGGTCAATTACTCATAGGACAATTTTTTAGAAACATATCAGGACATCTAGATAATCCAATTTTAAGATCACCACCAACCCAAGCATAAATTCTTTCTCATTACAACGTACTATAAGTATGTGGTGAAACATTGATTTATGTGCTAAACTATTACTAACAATAGTAATAATACATGGCTGTCAGTGCTAAAATATTGCTAATAATAGTAATATTTTAGGTTTAAGGTCACTACCAAGATAAACACCAAATTTTTATATGAGACCCCTTGTTTGTGGGACAAGTGACCCACCTTTGCCCATATCTCTCCATTTGAACCAATGATCTTTTTAAAGGAAACATGTATTTTTAACCATTAAACCCATTAAAATTATGTATATGTTGTAAAATATAAAAATATATAACATTAAATCTTTTTTAGTTATATTTATAACGATTAAATTTTATAATAACCAATTCTCAAAACCTATATGTTAAAAAATTGTTTTATATTTCATCATAAAAATTGTTTTTCTTATTATATGTTTTAATGCAAAGTTTCCTTCTATTATATTATTTATTTATTATTATTCTTTAATTAGTTTATAAATATTTGATAAAAATTTATATATATTATTAATTTATAAAATTATATTAAAAATAATAAAGTTTTAATTTTAATTTATATAAGTTGATAGTCTAGCTTTTATATTATCCATTTTAAATATGAGGGCATGTATGTTTGGGTTTTGGATAACGAAAAGCCAAGTTATCTATAGATATGTAATTCACTAATATTCACAATTCTTATTATTCAAAATAACGATTTTATATGTTGTTGGGTTGTAGTTTGAGAGGTTAAGAGTCTGTTTGTTCTCCCATCCATTCATATTTAATTCCATAGAATATGTTTGGTTGGTGATGATAAGGCTCAAGGAGTGTAGAAAATCCATTTCTTGCAAGAAGAGATTCTTCTACTCCAATTAAGGCATAATCAATGGATACTTAGCCTAGCATCAACTATGGAAATTCTAATGGACCATAACTAGCTAGCATCAACTATGGATGTTCTAATGGATCAGAACTATCCTAGCATACACTATGGAGATTCTAGTGGACCATAGGGCATAGCTAACTGTGGAGATTATAATGGACCATAGGGCATAGCTAACTATGGAGATTCTATTGGGCCATGGGGCATAGCTTGAATAAGTTCATGAACCAATTGGAACTCTTAGAAATCCAATTATGGATCTTCAACTACGTATGTATAATAATTGTTTATTCTACTTTTATTCTAGTAACCCTAATAGCTATACTAACGCTTGCTCTATGAAGCTAGAACAAGAGCTTAAAAATAATTATCAACTATCTGGTAATTAGTTTGCATGGAGGTAAATTTAATTCTATACTTGGAGGTTGTCGTTGAGAGATTATCTGAATATTCTCCAACAAACCCATCAAATCAAATCTACCAAATCTACCAATATATGTATTAAAACTATCACCCTTCCTTAATGCTTACATTACAAACAACAATATCGAAGTCACATATTTCACACTAATCTTATTTTCTGGACCAGTCTTCATTAGCACTTCCATCCACTCTAGAATATCAGAGACTTGGCTCTTTCTTCAACCACCATCTTCGAGCTACTACTCGATCCATTTAAGACACAAATGATTATGATCATCATTCATGTATTTTCACAGGAGCTTCATTGACAAAGCAATACCATACCATGTGTGTTCATATTGGGGCATAAAAAATGAGGAAGAAATGAAATAACATATTGAGCATATAATAGGGTGTAAATGGTTTTTATATGTTGTATAGCAATATGTGTATTATAAGTTATTTTTTATACAATACATTGGCCACAGAGAGGCCAAAAATAGATGGAGAGAGAAAAAAAACATAATGGTAATATTAGGTCCAAAGTAGCTTAATATTCAATACTATGGCCCTAACTTATTGATATGCAATTCATGGTAATGGTAAATTCTTAAAGTAAAAGTTACATTCTCCTTTATCTTTTATTTTCATCATTTTACTTAAATTTTTAACATTATCATGAAATGACTCAGGATGTTTGAGAGTGGTTCCAACCTCATTAGATTTAGTATGGAGAAACTAGAATTTTAGATCTCACTCAAAATCCAATAGACATATCAGTTTTTTAGGATTTCAAGATTAGAGGGATTGCAATATTTCTATTGGATTTTTTCATGTACTAGGGTATGGAACTCGCATTTAACCAAGAGCACCAATCCCTCATCTTATTTTAATGTCTAGAGGGTGATATTAATGACAAAGATCCCATGATAACAAATGATTTTGATGATATGTAGGTATTTGTTGTAGCGTGATTTTTTTGGATGCTAGAGGCCATCCAGATCCTATTTGTTCATGTATTTTAAGTTCATAGATGGATTGCACTCGATGAGTTTTTGGTTATTTACACCCTTACATGCTATAAAAATTTGAACTTGTAATTTGTGGACCTATGGTTGATGAAGTTTATAACTACTAGATGAATGATGTTATATGGTTTAATCCACATTGTTATGTTTTTTATCGCTAATTAATTTTTCTACATGATTTTTTTGACATATATGCATTGGAATATATTAAAATATATATTAATAAAATTCACTCCAAAAATCGCTCCTTACTTGGGATATTTTGAAAATGTCGCTCCCCGCTCTCGCTTCCCACTTCTACTCTCGCTTCTAAGCAACATTTCTCTAGAACAAACATCCATCATTTTACTAATACCTCTATTATATATTTCTAACACATGTTACAATAGTTTTTACCTATTTCTCAGCAATTGATCCTCTTAATGATGGGGTAGTAGAGAAGACAACATATATGGCACCTTCACCCTTTCCTTACATCAATCATGAACATGTTGAATGAAAGTGAAGGAGACAGTTATACAGACTATTGCTTGGTAGAGGGAACATGCCTGCCACAGGAGATAATGAAATAGACTATTTTTTGGAAGAGGGTGAATGCATAATGAGGGCATGCATGTTACACCTTTATTTAATGCCGGTTTAGATGTTGGTTCAAATTTAGTAATTTTAGTTGGATAGAGTTTTTCTATTATCAGATATTTTCTTTTATTATTTTTAGCATGCATGATCTACTCTTACTAGAAGGGTGCATATCCCTAGTCAATTAGAATAATTATGCATGATAAATTCCCATCTTAGGTAGAGGGCACTGATCTCAAGGAAGGTATGCATGCTTTCGTTCTCCAGTTCACATTTCGATGGAGAAACAACTACTTGGTACTCTCAACTATGTTGCACTAGGTAATTAGGTTAGGGCTAGAATTTGACAAAGTCCAACCAGATCAACTTTTGCATGTGTGCATATTCATTGTACTTTCTCGCCTCTTCCTATTCTATAAGTGAGATGAAAGGTGCACCACTATGTTGGTTATAGAGGTTTTTTTTGTACTGTTGTAGTGTATCTTTTTCAGTATTCAATAGAATATAGACGCAACTGAGATTTCAAACTTGTGTACTTTCCACTCAAATTTTCCACATTATGTATTTGGAAATCGTCAAACTTATATCTGCTTTTTTTTTTATAGAAAATTTCAAGTTTTCAGCGACCTAGTATTTAGGTCATTATTTCTAAGTGAAAATTTTTCTTATCATGGTTAATGAAAATAAGGGGATATAAATACAAATGGGTATACAAAATGTTAATGAAAAAATTGATACCTACAATATCTAGTGAAAGTAGGGTCTTTTTAAATTTGGAAGGTGTATTGGGTGCGCATTGGTAGGGGGTTAGATAACATGATGTTTATAAGTAATTTCCAATATGTATTCAAATTAAGGGTATTGTTTAGTATGCCATGAATGCATGTGCTAGGTCATAGGTTCATTCAGTGAATTACCCGTGCGTATTTGAAGGATCAATGATTCTTGACTAACCCAAAAAATTGTCTCAATATTGAATCACTCTTTTGACTTACTTCCATCTATCAAAATACAATGAACAACAATTTTGATAGTTAAATGGGTATGTCGTCAAGGTATTGAGTGCATTCAAAATTCAATAATACAACTTAATCCTTTTTGACACACACAAACTTACATGCACACAAGGATAACCTATAACTAATGTTCTTGAAGCGCCAAAGAAAAATAAGTAGCACCAGTGTATAATAGACTATAAACATAACCAAGTCAATAATATTTTATATGACACCAAGCAACATCAAGAACCATTAACTTGAACTATGTTAATATGTTCAATAATTAGTTATTTTTCATATAATTTTACACACAAAATAAATATGGCATACAAACTAATTGAAGAAAATAAAAATTTTAGCATGAGAAGAAACTTGAAAATCATAAAAGGAAGTCGTGCATATTTAGGTAACCAATTATCGTGTCCCCAAACCATGTATATGGATTGGGTTGTATTTTTAATAGAAACTCTTCAACAATCTTCACAAAATCAATATATTTGATGGTCAACCAACCATTTTATTTCAAAACCCTACAAGAATAGTCAAAACAAAAAGAAAAATGCCTACCCTATATTGACTTTATACTTGTTGACATTTGCAAGCTTCTCCATAGAACCCTTTTTTTGGCCTCTAGTCGCTATGTTGAGACACCCTTGGATATCGTCAATTTTGTTGGAGATGTGGAATTCAGGCTTGATGACACTAAGAGATCTATAGTAATTTTGTATCATATCACGAGATTCATTAAAAGGGAACATATGTTATGAGTAAAATGTGCAAGCCCATCTACGCAAGAGCCTCTATTAAAAATAATATTGTATGGTGTCAGTTGTTAACATTATGGAGTGACATCTTCGCATAAGAAACCAGTAGTGATGCTCTTAATATTCATGACCATCCTAAATGCCAAGGATATTACATAGAATAATATGAATATTTTAGGGGATGATTTGAAGCTACTGATGTGTTCCTAAGCTTGTTATATATATATTTATTATAGATGCAATTTTCCATTGCACTTAAGTTCAAGGAAACCACGGAAAAATATGAAAATAGTCTCTGACAAACTCTACACATGTTTACCCTACTAGAATGATATATGTTACACTAAAATTCCTTGATGGAATCACCAAAATTTGGGGAAATAAATGATGACGTATGTTGATCAGTGTTTTCATTGATGTCAATCAAAGCAGCACCAGGGGCTACCCCGATATTTCATGGGAAGTTTTACTTGAAAAATCTTCCTATCCTGAGTCAAGGATCTTCTAGATGGATTCTACTCATCAATATGTTTATGTTGATATATGGCACACCACGTAGTTCTTCATATTTTGAGAGTATTCATGCTTGAAGTTAGTAACCCCAATTAGTGGGCTAAAACCCCATGGGGTTGTGGCATGGCACTCATCATTGGTTGTGTTCATTGAATAGTCAATAATTAACAATTTTTTATGCTTCTAAGAGCCCTCCAATGTTAACTTGTTAATGACCCTCTCAACTTAAGACATTTCTATAAATAGTGACCCTCATATCCTCCTCTAGCAAGAACTTTTCAAAGAACTATATTTTGGGAAAACCTTTGTAATTTTTTGGACCTCATGAGCTTCTAATATAGGATCTATTGCAGGGGGTTTAAGGTTTGATCGAGGTCTAGTTATGGCACAAAATTATGATCAAGATTGAAGGTCTGTTTTGAAGCAAGTTTAGAGCCTTGCATTTTAGGATTTTGCTACTTCAAACAAGTCATCATGGAATTTTCACTATAAAATTTTTCTACGAAGCTTAAGAATCTGAAATTAAAACCCATTTGAGCCGAAATCTTGATGAACCTTGTGACATAATTTCAGATCTTGGTTTGTTATATTTTCAGAGATATGATTTGAGGAAGTTAGGGTTTTTGCAGGCTCCTGAATTCCATGTCAAACAAGTGACATCGATAAAATCGTCATAACTTTCTCTCTGAGCATTGGATTCAAATTGCATAAATAGTGAAAGAAAGAGGGCGGACTTTAGTTTGTTGGGTATCATGTTTAGGGCCGAAGGTCAAAACAATGACATGTGGCACTTTGTACAAGTTCACTCTATTGAACTAGTCTATAATCATGTCATCATGGGAGATTGGACATAAATATTTCTTAAAGAATCCAATCTCAATCAAAATTGTGGGGTTGGAAGGAGGACTGAAAGGGCTACGACAGGAAAAGATTTTAGATCTTGCAGATCTGAAATTACATAGATACAAAAGATCAATATCGAGCTCCTAGAAGGAAACAAAAGGTATGCATTCAAGGATAACTGCAGTAAGGACCACACATCAACAGTCAAGGGTAAGTCTACTACAATAAGGTATGTTTAATTAGAATTTATATTTTAGTTTTGAATATCATCTCTGACATATGTTTTGCAGGATAGAGTAAGTATATTGTTTTGTATTTGGTTTGGGTCTTTCTTGTTAATGCATGTGCAAGAAGGAGGACACTCTAGGATAGCCCAAACACATACTAGAAGGATGCACAGTCCCAAAGTACCATTAGTTGAATGAAGCACAATAGCAGGGAAAATTTTAGGGGCTAATATTCACAAGTGGGCTAATTTTCTATACTTTTTCCAAAAAAATATTCGCTAATTTCCTTTTTTCCCTAAAAATGATTTGCCCAAATTTTATCTTATGAAATTATTTGACCCTAAAAATTGCCAAAAATTTATATAGAGACTACGTAAAATTATTATAAATTTGTAATACTTTTACAAAAACATCTCTAAACATTTTACAGATTGCATATTATGTACTAGTGGGATTCGCCAAGGTTTCTAAACTTTAATATAATTTTCCATCCTTAAAATTTTCCTTGCGCAATAGTACCTCAGCAGCTGCAAGTGATCCAAGAAGTCATGTCAAGTCAAGCATCAGTTCTTGTCAAAAGTCAGAATTGAAAAAGATCCTCATTGTAAAATTGTAAAAGCGTCATTATTGTAAAAGAGTCATTCTACCTAGAGTCAAAGAGGCATTATTGAGAGGTATAAGAGTCAGTGTTGGATGATGTCATGGTTGGGTTGTTGGTCATAATGTGATGGGGTATTCAGTCAAGTACAAGAAAATAATTGTAAATCATATTGTATTATGGATCATTGTCCTTGGTACGGGAGTCCAATCTCTTGTCGCATTTCTGGTCATTATAGGGTGGTAGGGAGGTGCTAGGCTGGTGCATGAAGTCACCTACAGGTTGGAGCTTGTGAACAATTTAGGGTGGTAGGTTGGTCTAGGATGTTGGGGCATCTATTTAGTTGACTACTAAAGAAAGTACGACATTGGGGCACCCTTCTAGTGGGAGCTAGAGAAGAATGATTTTCTAGAATTCTAGGAAGTTGTAACTTTCGTTTTATTTGGGGCTAAATATTAAAAGAATTTATTAGAAAAGTGTTCGATGGTTTTTGACTTGGAGGGGGTTTTCCACCTAAAATTCTTATGCCTATTGTGTTTTATTGTTTATTGTTGTTACTGGATAAACACTAATAATAATTAAAGATTAACTAATGCTCTGAAAATGTTTAAAAGTGTTAATTCCTAAGGAATATCGATTCACCCCCTTCTCAGTATTTCCAACCCATTGTAAACCCATTGTGGGTCGCGAGGAAGCCTACCACAGAGACTACAAGCTCAAAGGTATTATTGGTTCCGAGATTAAGATCTTGGATGTATCCCCCATTAATTGACATGGAACATACCAAAAGGGGGTGTGAATGGATGAACTCAAGAGATGATGAAGTAAAACTGACATAGGGATGACCCACTCAAAAAGGTCAACATGCAACTACGAATGGCCGACACAAGCCTAGAGTTCCCTTAAACACATAATGACACAACAAAAGAGTTACTTGGAAACATGACTATTGAGCACCACATGATATCATGCGACAACACATGTGGTATTCAAGCATGCTCCATATGACTGGGAGAGTAACTAGCTAGAGGAGTACAAAACTCATATGTATGGTATGACTCCTTGATAAGCTAAAACCCAATTGTGAGATAATGATACAAATAGGTTCAATGTTCAAGGGCGACGTGACTGACACTTCCATTTTGATGGCTAATAGAAATAAATGTCCCCTTCCCATTTTCTCTTTCTGGTCTCCTTCATGATTGAATGAACATGAAATAGAAGAAACATATTGTCAATAGGTTCCTTTTTCATAAATTTAGTACCCCAAGCATGAAAAAGAGATTAAACAATACAAGGGATAACCTTCTTGCCATAATAGGCTAGAGTATTCCTTTTTTGTAACTAGTCTACTCAGTCTGGAAAATGGTTGTTTTGTCGATAAATTCCTTCTATAGATAGAAGTAATCTCCCTATACCTAATGGATTAGTCTAGAAACAACCGAGTCAAAAATGCAATTCTTTTCCTTAGAGAAGTTTGAAATATCATAATAAAACCTATTTGGAATCCAATGCAAGCTTCTCCCTCTCCTTACCTTCTAGCTCCATCTCCAACTCCAATTCTAAAAAATGGAACCTGCAAATTATCCAAAACAAGCAAGAGAACCAAAACATTCAAAATAGCATATACAAAAAACTCTATACAAGAAGTCAAGGATTTGTTTTCTACACATGCATAATTGAGATTTAATGTATAGGAGAAACAATACAATTTATTACTAATAAAGGCAAGAAAAGATTACAACCCCTGTAGGCCTTTACTTTGTGAATCTCTCCCAACTATCTTATCCTTCCTTTGCCACAATGGAAATACTTCAATAACATCTACAACACATGGATGGATTATATACCTTTAGACACAAATAAGTAGCATAAGGGCATAATTTATAGTCTCCAAAGCCAGCCAGGACTCCGTGGTAGGTGCTCGATTTATAGGTAAAATTAGTTGGATTTGGATTTACCATTCTAGGGATTAGATCCACTTTAGAGGGAGGTACATTCTAGTGGATAAGAGATAACACCTCAATAGTAGGAGTTCAAGATATGATCCAACAATAAATAGTTCAAAGCACCTCTCAAGCTTCTAGAGTGAGAAACTTAAAAATTATTATTTTTATTTTTTCTCATCTCCAACTATACTCTAACTATTTTTGAAAGAAACCTATGATGACCATCACAGGTTGTATGTATGTAAATTGCTGCATCGTAGTTTGTCTTAAAGGTAAGTGCGATGGTCCACAAAATTATATATTGTTTTCCAATGTAATCCGAGATTCTTGTAACTTTTGGAAATTGATGTTTTTTGGCTTTGTAGGGGATGATTGAAAAGTGTAAATGGATGATGATTGATCCATTTTTAGGGTCATTTGATTGAATGCGATAAAATTACCTGTAACAGATTTTGCCATAAAGGTAAAAAATCAAAAACTATGGCTAAGGACTGATGTGATTTACCATGTGAATATTATGGATCAAGAATTGATTGTTTGAGACAATCAATTGGATGTTACAATACATTATCATCATGATATCATGTTGAGGTAGGAATACCTATACTCAATATATAAGCCATTTACATTTACAATGATTAGAGTCACTTCCACTGAGTACACATTTTGGACCCATGCTTGGATGACTTTCTATATAACCATAGCCATCATACTTTTGTAGGTCTTATATGAATCCTGAAATCGTAACCTAGATGGATGATACTAGCTCCAAGTTCTTATACCTCATCACTCAATAGTATGAGTCTAACCATGTTAATATATGTGTTTGATTTGAACATGTTAGACACCATTTGATTACCAACCAATGATAAAAACCATTAATAGATGCCAGAGAAACCATCAATAATGATAATGGTTCTCAAGGTACTAAAGTGAAATCTATGTGATGTGAATAAATGATGAAAGCCCATCACCAAAATAAAGGAGACTTTCCATTGAGGTATGCGAGTTCCAAGGAACTAAAGGGGATGGTTAGGCCTAGTTCTAGAGCCATTTTTCGCTTGCAAGTCTTTTTGTAATGTAAATTATGGACTCTGAAAGCTACAGGAGCTTCTGGGTAGTGACCTAGATTCTGGGATTGAAAAGTGGCACAAATAGTGGAGTCAAAGGCATAGTTATGAGGATAAAAGTCACCAGACTCACCCATTCCTTGATGTGAGAGCATCTATAGCCTCCTAGATGCACCCTTGTCCATATCAAGGGAGAATCCAGGGGTTTGATGCACTAACAAATTAGTGGGACCCAGGGAATGGTCATGGGGATGACTCAGAAGGCTTCTGTGAGTCCTATGGAAGACATAGAAGGTTTTTTTTGTGGGTCTCCATCTATTCTACTTCCTTAAGGTTACTTAGGAGGTCGAGTCTTGTCATAGTAACCCCTCATCTCATGTTTGCCTCAGATAAGTTGATGCAAGTGGGTATATATGAGGGGATTTGTTATTAAAAGGAGAAGGATTCACCGAGGAGATATTCTTGAGAAATTGTGTATGGATGTTGTGGATATGAAGAGAATAGAAAAGGGTGCAACAAAATTGAAGAAGAAAACATAGGGGAAGTTGAGTGTGTGTGTGAAGAACATAGTGAAAGGAGTTGTAGAAGATAACATACCATGTTATTTGGTTTTATGTAATAGAACTAGGCCATTGTTATTAGTCTAGAAATTGTATGGAAAATGTGACTTTTTCTTGAAGTGGGTAGGGGCCCACAATTGTAATGGGTTGGTGCATCTAGGAAAGTTGTGGCTTGCTGATTTGAAGGGGTCTGGGGCCTTCTATGAGTGGATGGTAACAAACAAATGATGTAATCAAATTTGTTTCCTTGATTATTACCATAATACAAAATAAGCTTTGGTGGTTTTTCTCCTGAAATGGTTTCCACTTAATTCATTGTGTTCCAATGTGTGAGACTAATAGCATCTCATGTGTTGTTTGATTAAATGCAATTTAAAATTAAAATTATCATCATAAAAAATGCTAAAAGTGTTAATTATTGATTCACCCCCTCCCCTAGTAATTCTTCATTCCAAAGTTTGGTATCAGAGTCTAGTTCCTTTAGGAACAACTTAACCATTGGAAGGTAGATCTATAAGGAATCATGTCTAGACAGAAAAGTCAGGATGCTTACTCGAGCAAAATACTAGGTTTGATGGTGCAAGCTATATATTTTGTAAGTTTAGGATGGAAGCCTATCTCATGTCCCTAGGTGTAAATGTTTGGAGCTATGTATTAGTTGGTTATGGTGTCCCTGAAATCACTCCTACAAATGCAGATGGCAAAAATGTGTATGGAAACAATGCAAAGGCCAAGAATTCCCTTCTCTTTGGTCTTAGTCAATATAAGCTAGTAAAGGTATTGTAAGTCAGCCAAGATTTTATGGGAAAAAATTAATAAGAGTTATGAAGGAGATGATAAATTTAAAAAAGCCAAGATTGAAACCTTCAGAATGATTTTTGAGAGCTTAAGAATGAATCAAGAAGAAAATATAGTAGAATGATTAAAGGAATTAATGACGATCTCAATGAGGAAGCAATTGTTCAGAAAGTTTTGAGATCTCTCGCTATAAGATTCAATGCTAATATCTCATCCATAGAAGAGATGTCAGGCTTGAAGTATATTAAAATGGAGCAACTACATGGAACTCTCACAACCTATGAGATGATATTAGGAAAGAGAAGCTTGAGCCAAATGAGGTAGCATTTAAATTGTCCAAGAATATTAAGGAACACAAAGATCACCAAGAATGTTCTAGTTGTGAATCTGATCAAGAGTTGACTCAATTTTCCAGAAGATTAAAACATGATTTAGGTAAGTAGAAGAGAGAGTTACCCTTCAAATGCCTTTATTGTGGAAGATTTGGGAATTTTGCCTCTAAGTGTCCTTATAGAGAAAAGATAGAAAATCATAAGGATCAAAAGCCTAAAGATAAAGCTAAAAAATATCAGAAGAAGAAATCCTTCAATAAAAAGGGGTTCTACTCCAAAGAGGACAATTATACATCAAATGAAAACAACAAAGGTTGTTTAGAGGATGAGCTTAATGAATGCTTACTCATGGAATTCAAATTTGAATCTAAATCAAGAATGGCTCGTACCTTGAAGAGGAAGAAGAAGGAATAGTGGATCTCAAAGGGGATCTCATTAATTCTATTAATGAGTTAAAGAAGGTCAAAACCAAGAACAAGCAGCTAAAAGAGAAATTATTGTGATTTAAAGAAGGCATATACAACTCTGATAAATAGGAGTTTCTTTATCAAAGAGAAAAGCTAGAAGAAACTATTAAAAGCAAAGACAATCTATCATAACAGTTAGAAGAAAAATGAAAAGAATTGTAATAAGCTAGAGGATGATAATAGACTCTTAAAACAAGAGATGGCCGAGAAACATGAGCAAATTATTGCAAAAACATATAAAGAAGAATTTGTTTCCCTAAAACTTAAGTTGATGTTATGTGGAAATTTGGCCTTAGTAAGCAAACTACTTTTAACCTAGTATATTAGAGATTGATATGTCCATATTTTTGTGTGATCGTGAAAAAGATCAAAGATTCAAACCCCAATTATTTGTTTTACAAACAAATACATTCAACACTTATACATGATAAGATGGAAATCAAAAGCTAAAACCTGGTATCATCGGAAATCGATGGAGTCTCTTGGGTCTGATGTAAGGGAAACCTACTTACACTTGAATATCTCATTCCACCTGCAATAAAATAAGACCCACACATAACACCACCAAACAAGTAAACAATGGTCTTTCTGCAAAGGGATTATCAGCTTAAAACCAACATATGCAATCATAAAATGTGCTCAAAACATGGATATAGAAAAGGAACATGTATTTATTAATCCAAAATGAAATTACATCAAATGCATACCTCTCAAAAAATGAGATCCTCTCCTCTAGCTTGTACCATGGTATCCTCCTCCCAATAAAGTAGATCTCTCACACTATAGTGTGAATACTAGATGTAACCTCTTTCCTATTTGTGACATTATATAGACTCATTCTATAATTTGGGAGAATGTACCTAGACACCTATGGGCTTGAGAAGTTAGGAAACTTCTACAATAATGGACCCCTAGCCAAGTCATACACAACTGGGTTAGGTTGATCTCCTTGGGAATGGAAGACTCTAGAAACCTTTTTCACAATTATGAGATTTTTATTTATTATCTCAAATGAAAGAATTATTATCTCATAATTATAATATTTTGGAAAAATAATTATGAGAAATTGCTCAATTATGTAGCTTCACCCTTTTAACATTGGATAAATCTCACATAAGTAAAATAAAAGGTGAAAGGGGATGCATTCTAGATATAAATTAAGGTAAGCTTATCTTGAGTCTCTATTTCTATAATGGAGTGTAAAATAGGGTTATAATAGATGCCCACTAATGCGTGAGGTCAAAATAGAAACTGATGGTTGAAATGCATTAAACAAAATTCAAAGCTCAAAATGGGAGGAAGGAGCCAAGACTACAAACCTGGATCAAAGGAAGTCAAGTGTTGGAGTGTTAACTCTACTGATAACATCCCTAAGGCGGGTATACCCTTGTTCAGTCATAAAGAGATACTACAACATGGCAACCAAACATACATTGTGGATCCATGACATGAAATACTAGAATATGACCACAAACAATACATAGTGGGTCCATGTGACTCATCAGATAGATCATAGCCACCAACAAATACAATGTCGTTATATGTCACAATATACACCAGTAGGATGAGAGGTGACCTAGAATGGTCCTCAAAGTATATAAATAATACATAACTCCAACGCAACTTGGGAAGGGTAAAATATAAGAGTGATATGTCCCTAACCTAGGGTCTTCAACATAACCATGATGGTATGAATCTACAAAATGTGAATAGATGTGTTGATGTCAAGCATGGTAGAAATTGCCTAATTACTAGTTAATGAGGTTTACCAGTAACAAATGTGAGGGAAGCCACCAATGAGGAAAATGGACCCCAAGGTACTTGGTACAATCCACTAAGTGGGAATAGAAGAACTAATGTTGAACACTAGTGAACTTGACCAATAAGGAGTCAATGATGTAAACCCATTATGGATCATGAGGAATCTTACCACTAAGGACTATAAGATCAAAGGTACTACTAGTTTTGAGATTAAGCTCATGGATAATAAACCGAAATTAATAGGAGAAGATCTGTCGAGGGAGAGTCTTGATGTATCCCCCATCAATCGACATGGAAGAAACCAAAAGTTGATGTGAATGGATGAAGTCATGAAATGATGAATTACAATTGACATAAGGATGACCTACTGAAAAAGGTTAACATGCAACTACAAATGACTGACACAAGCTAAGACTTCCCTTAAACACATAATTACACGACACATGAGTGACCTCGCAACATGACTAATGAGCACCAAGTGATATCATGCGACAACATAAGTGGTATTCAAGCATACTCCATATGACTGGGAGAGTAACCAACCAAAGGAGTAAACAAAATCATATGTATGGTACGGATCCTAGGCAAGCTAAAACCCCAACTTTGAGATAATGATGTAGACATGTGTCATGTTCAAGGGTGACATGAATGACACTGCAATTTTTTATGGATAGTAGAAATAAATGTTCCCTTCCCATTTCTCTTTTTATTCCCTTAATGGTTTAATGAACATGAAAGAGAAGACACATGTTCTCAATAGGTTCCCTTTTCATAAATTTAGTTCCCCAAGCACGAAAAAGAGATAAAAGAAAAAAAGGGAGAACCTTCCAAACATAATAGGCCCGAGTATTCCTTTTTTGTAACTAGTTTACTCAGTTTGGAAAATGGTTTTTTTGTGGATAAGTTCTTTCTGCAGACATAAGTAATATCCATAGAACTAGTGGCTTACTCTATAAACAACTGAGACAAAACTGCAATTCTTTTCCTTAGATAATTTTGAAACATGGGAAGAAAACCTACTTGGAATCCAATGCAAACTTCCTCTTTCTCCTTACTTTCTAGTTCCATCTCCAATTCCAATTTTAAAAGGTGGAACCTTAAAATCATAAAAAATAAGAAAGAGAACGAAAACATAAAAAATAGCGTATAAAAACAACTCTAAACAAGAATTCAAGGATTCATGATCTACATATGCATAATTGAGACATAATGTATAGGAGAATTAATGCACTTTTGTATTAAATAAAGTTAGGAAAATATTACAACCCCTGTAGGCCTTGAATTTGTCAATCTCTCACAGCTATCTTGTCCTTCCTTTCCCACAATGGTAATCCTTCAATCACATCTAAATCACATGGATGTATTATGGAACTCTATACACAAATAAGCAGCATAACGACATAATTCAGAGTCTCAAAAATCCAACCAAGACTCGATGGCAGGTGCTAGATTATAGGGTAAGTTAGGAGTTTTGGGATTTACCATTCTAGGACTTAGCTCCACTTTAGAAGGAGGTAAGTTATAGGGGATTAGAGATAAGACCTCAATATTAGGAGTTCAAGATCTAATCCAACAATAAATAGTTGAAACGATCTCCAAAGTTTCTAGAGAGAGAAACTTCATTTTTTTTTTATTTTTTTTTACTCATTTCCAAATTTCATCGCACTTATTATGAAAGAAACCTATGATGACAATCACAAGTTCTATGTATGTGAATTTCATCATCGCAATTTGTTCTAAAGGTAAGTGAAATGATCCACAAAATTTGGGTTTTTCTTCAATGTAATCTAGGATTCTTGTAACTTCTGGAAAGAGAATTCTTTTGGCTTTGTAGGGGATGATTGAAAAGTATAAATGGATGATGATTTATCCAAGTTTAGGGTCATTTGATTGAATGTGAAAAAATGACGTGTAATAGATTGCCCCATAAAGTACAAATTCAGAAATTGTGGCTGAGGACTGAAGTGCTTTACCATGTGAAAATTTTGGATCAAGAATCGACTAGTTGAGACCATCAATTGGTTGTTACAATACATTATCATCATGATATCATGCTAAGGTAGGCATACCCATAATCAATGTATAAGTAATTTACATGTACAATGATCAGAGTAACGTCCACTGATTACACATTGTGGACCCTTTGCTTTGATTAGTTTCTGTATGACCATAGCCATCACACTTTGTAGATCTTGTATGAATCCTAAAATTGCAGCCCGGATGGATGAAACTAGGTCTAAGGTCTTCTACCTCATCACTCAATTATATGATTATAACCATGTGAATATATGTGATGGATTTGAACATGGTAGACACTATCTGATTACGAGCCAATGATGAAAACCGTTAACAAATGCCAGAGAAACCACCAATAATGATAATGGTTCTAAAGGTACTAAAGTGAAATCTATGTGATGTAAATAAATGATATGAAGTCGAACACCACACATACTATTTCTGTTAAAAGACGATGATGGGATCCCATCACCAAAATCAAGGACACTTTCCATTGAGGTATTCCAAGGAACTGAAGGGAGTTTGTAAGTCAACTTCCTAGATAATGTGCTAATGTCAATAGGAAGTAACTTGGCATAGTAGGGCCTTAATGTATCCCCCATCAAAGACGCGAAATAAGTATCAGGATTTGAGATAGAATGTGATGATTTAGAGCTAGCTCAAGGGCGACATACATGAAGAAGGCTAGAGGTACTGTAGCAGATGTCAACTGAGGGTGGATTTATGGTGAACATATCAGTGACACTTTTATGGAGTTAATAGAATTGACTCAAAGACCCATCATGAATGATTTCAATGAGGTGTGATCAATAAATAGGAAAGTGGATTCCCCAATCCAAAACATTCATGGAGGTGAAAGAGTGTCATGCTCAAGAGAGATTCCCTGTCATAAACAAGTTTTTATGTATTATTCCTCCAATTTCCTCACCATTTTTAACAAGTACCTCTTTATTTTTTACAAGCTTGATGATGATAACATATTCTTGATCTATAAGTTCATCCTTCGGATGAATCCTTTTGAGTATTTTTAGTTAACCCTGAGAAGGAGTGTTTCATTCTGGTCATGCTTGATGAGTCCTATGATGTTTATGTTTTCATGAGCCCAGTAAAGGTATAACTCGAATTCTTTTTCATATTTAGAGAATTTTAAAAAGAGGAAAAAAAAACTCCAAGAGCTTCCTTTTCATAAATTTAGTCACTTGGGCTTGAAAAGGCATAAAACAATACCCAGGAGAACCTTTTATCCATGTTTGACGAAAGTATTCCTTTTTTGTAAATAGTCCATCCAGTCTAGAAAATGATTAAACTTATATAGGGAAGATGTCATATTATTTACTTTAACGAGTTTGAAAAGACAAGTGCTTGACAATATTTTCATATTTTGGGAGTTTGAAAACATCTTACGAGGACTCGAGGGGTTACTTTTTCGTAAATTTTAATGAGCCTGAAAAGCGATAAAAGTGTGCTCGTTAACCAAAATGACCTGCATTAAAAATTTCAATTTATAACCAGCACCAAGTCCTTCAGCTATCAAAAATATATGATATATAACAAATAATAGGAAAAAAATATTAAAAAATAATTTATTTTGTGCATAAAAGAGGTAAAAGTAACTTGTTTTTTTACTATTTGTCATTTTACCATTTTGGAGAGCTATGAGTGGGTTTTCACCATGATTCTTCAACAATGGATTATGGCCAATTCTTTGGAAGATTTTGGTTGTCGTTAATTCTAGGTATGAAATATTTCTTTCTATGCATTTTCATGGTTTTTGTTTTTTGTTTCATGCATTCTTAATGAAGTTTTTTGGAAATTTGGGGAGCATTTTTTTCCCTCGGCCCATCGCAGGCATCCTATATTGGGAGGTACAATGATGCATTTTGGTTTCAACTAAAAAGTGTGCCTCATCACACCTTCCATCAAGGTAACTGATGGGTTGCACTGTCCATAAGCAGATAATGCGAGGAGCACAAAAGGGTTTCAAATTTTAAATTTTAAGCTAGTTTTTCCCAAAATCATTTACATTTGTGATCTAATGTGTTTTTTACTCTCTTTTTGTGGGGTTTATCAGAGTGAAAATAGAGCTAAGTTGGAGAGAAACAAAGCATGAGATTTAGGACGTTATAGTAACAAATGACCCAGCCACAGTACAAGCACTAAGATACTATTGTTTGCTAATGTTTTTTTAGATGCTAGGCTTGAGGGCCTATATTGATTTGTTGTAGTGTCTAGTAAGAACTTGGGATGTACAAGGGAAATTATTCAGGATTGCTGAGCATATGGTCACAATAGATGTTGAGGACATCTATTTTTTGACAAGGATTTCACGAAGAGGTGCTCATATCTCCTTACCTGGATATCGGAGAGGCGGAGAAATGGTAAAATACTATGTTTATACATATTGTGAGAATTCTCAGCCTAGAAATGATGGGAATATTGAGATAAAATACACTTTCCAACTTCCCCTCAAAACAATCTTGTTCACCATTAGACAATTGGCCAATAGCCTACTCCTCATTTTCTTACCAAGTCCAAGATGCATTATGCATGGGAGTGCATAACACCTACAATATTCAATTGGTGCAAAGGGGTTTTGGAAAATTTGAAGGAATGAATTAATAGAGAAAAAACCATACAGTTGAACAAATTTGGGTATGGGTCCATCATAGTTTCATTTTCTCTAGAGAGGATATCATTATTGTAAACTAGAAGGATATCAAAAAAGCTACTTGGACATAAAGAGCCTCACAAGAGGCAATGGGTAGACATGATGGTTCAACATGGATGAGGGCCTATGATGAGGTTCACTCCCACTTTATTCAGATGGATATGAGAGAAAGTAATCATGATCAAGGATTATCATTATGTGGGAGCAGATTTCAAAGGTAATCCTGAGCTTGTCCATCACGAGGGCGAGAAATGGGATGATGCAGGTAAACAACATTGTCATTTGGATAGTTTTTTAGTTTTATATTTTTTTTAGTTTTTACTTTTTGTGTGTCATAGACTAAATATCAATTTTACATGCAGATATTGGACTAGGGTGACCAGTGGGCATGTCACCGCTTCGTGGGTGGGCACAACCCAATTTGGACAGGGTGGAGCAAAGACAACTGATATAGATATGGTAGAGACACTAGCTAAGTTTGAATCTCATGTGGAGGGCTTGACTCATGGGATTCAAGATGTAGGGATTGATGAGGTCCCAATTCTCCTATAGAGATATACTATAGGGGTACCAACTCGAATTGACCGATCGTTACAACCAATTTTCCATGCAATTTTCTATTACCATGATTAATCACCTAAGGGATTTTGAGCCACATGTTTTTTCTTGCATATCATATATTATAGGCCATGTGCCATAAGTGTCTCAAACACAATTTATGAAAAACTAAAAACACTATATACAGATCTAACCTATGGAGATTTTCTATTTTTTTCTATCCTATACAATGTGTGATGATGATTGTATGTTTACAAATGTCACAAATTTCTATCTAATTTTTTGTTTAGTCAATTCATCTGTTAATGTATTTATAATTCTTGGAACATGTTGATATTCAATGCAATAAAATTCACTCTCTAGGAGGTGAACTCTCAAGAACATATGTAACATAGTTAGACTCCTTATTGAATAAATGTTATTCAAATGTAGCACCACAAGTTGCGAATCAAGTCTGAAAACCAAACGAAAAATACCACATGAGATGGCATCAGACAAAAATTATATCATCGTGCTATACTAAACAATATTTTTAGTTGAGCGACCAATGCATATTCCTTGCAAACTCACTAACTTGTTAGTAGGAGCATAGATTTCCCATGCTACAGAGGTAAAAGTTCTAGGTACTATGACTAGCACCATCAACATAACCAACATATGGTTGAGGGAACACTGAAATAAGAAAATAAAATGAAATCCAAGATAAGAGAAAGCGGTAGAAAACTCTCAAGAAGACCATAGTACAAACGCACCATTTAATGTATACAGTATGTACACAGTGACTATGTAGAAAAAATCTAGGCATAATATTTTTTGAGGCTATGCCAAGGGAATTTTGTCAAAAACCTACAAGCTCATAGACCCCTTTCGTAAGTATACATTTAACTATATATGGACCTAACCACATGAGTTCAAATTTTCCATCCCCTAACTTGTCAACTTCTTGGTAATATAAGAGGACCAAATCACCTTTCGAGCAGACACAAAATTTCACATTCAATTAGAAGTACGAATTCCAGACCATACATCAGTTGGAAATGTGGGAATTCAATCAAAGTACAGACGAAGGTACAATATGCCCATAATGCCAAAAAAATGATGGTATGCCAATTCGATTTATGAATCCCTACAATATGTTGAAGCATCATTTTCAGGAGTTTGTTGATGGCTTCAACTTGACTATTGGCTTACTGATAGTAGGGAGTTTATTTTTCATGTCATAAGTGATCCAAACTTATACATGAACGAAATAGAATACAGATACAAACATAAACACCGAAATGTAGAAAAAATAAAACTTCATTTCATTAATATCAAAGAACTGAAATATGCTTACATAGAGAATGAAGTAAACTAGCTCGAGCGATTGTATCTTATGTCTGAGAAGAGATGTGGTAGCTACATGCCTCAGAAATATGTTACAATGAGGCTCAGTGGCCTTTTTATCATTGATAAACAATGAGAAACCCTAGGCATTCAAAACCTAACTCTAGGAGATGAAGCGGCAAAAACTTGTGGGCCCCGTTGGGGTAAGTTGGAACGTCAACTTCCCAAGGTCTTAACTTTCACATTGATCTCCATTTGTCTATCAAAATACCTCGTGTCGAAGATCTCGAAGAGGAGACCAAGAGAAAATTGGGAGAAAAATTTGACACTTTTACAGTCTCTCCATCTTCCCCAAAAAATATCTTTTAGTCCCTCAAAATGGCTATGGAAGTTTAGGACCCGAAAAATGCCAAAAATAGTAAGTTGTGCTACAATTTAGGAAAATGAAAAGAAACAATGGTGGGGGTCCAAGAGGAATAGGTGGCTAGCCACCAATATCCACCTGGATCAATAAGCCCAACGTGGTAGTCAATTTGGACGTCATGTAATTTTGAAAATGTTTTCCATGGTCCATGACTATAATTTGTGGTACACTAAATCTCACAATAACATGGTTAAAGAGAAAGAGTGCAAAAATTTGTCCTTTTTGTCATATGTCATAATCACTGCGATGCATTAGTGAAATAATCAACTGCAACGATTATATAACCCAGCCCCGTGATTGAGTGAGGATTATATGTCATGAAGTTAATGCCCCGTTTAGAAAATGGGCCAACAACAACAACTAGATGTAATGGGGCAGGTGGAGCACAGACTTTACGATTATGAATTTGGCATGCATACCACTTTTGGACTACTAAGTTACAATGTTGGAACATAGTAGGTTGTATGATTTTATGGCTGGTAGCATGTCTAGACATATGTTCGCTGCATGCACCAACATGAAAATCATATAGATATTTCTTGGCTTATGCATGTGTGAGACAACGCCAAAAAGTTGTATGGACACCACGATGATACAAAGTATCAGCTATTATGATATAGTGACAAGCTTGGTATTGAATATGACATTGATCAAAATGAGTGGTTCCAAGCCAGAAAGCTTGGGTCTGGAGATAGATGATTATATCTCCATACCATGGATTAAAGGAATCAATCATAAATAATGTTTCATTAGGAATAAGATCATTAGTTGTTGGTTCTAAATCAAAAGAAGGAAGGTCATATATGAGTTTCGTAGAGGCTAAGGATTTCTTAGATTTGGATTTAACAAACTCTGAATCAAACTCTTGGAGGATAATGATGCACTTTGAGTATTTCCTTCCAACAATTGACATGATAGGATGTAGCTCATAGGGTTGCAATTAGAAATGAAAGTAGTTTTGTGAAGCAGTATATAGTGGTGAAACATTTGGATAGATCGCAGGGCTTCCAAATCTAAATTTTCAATGTGAGATTACTCGGTTTCAGTATATATCAGATGAAGACTCAAGTAGTAAATGGGATGTTCGTCACCCGAGTCATATTCCTGTACCAATACCATGGAGATAGTAGTAATAGACACAACAAGATATAGGAAATATTTCTGGTGATAATCAAGGGGATACAATAGTGATGTGCAAGCTAATATAATTTTTAGGGCATTAAAATATTTTTAGGAAGTATCATCCCAATGAAAGGGAACCCCTTTTTCAATAATCTAGTGAAGATTTAGTATTCTCAACATAATTAGGGACAAACCAATATTGAAATTTATCCTTCTATTGTAAGAATTGTAATTGAACGAGACTAGAAGGAGCAGATAAATCATGGATTTCCTGGACTTTTAACGGATCAATACAAATCCTTTGCTTGGACACGATGAAGCCTAGGAGTTGACCATATTTGACAAAAAGGACACGTTTGTGTGGATTTAGTCATATCTTATAGTGTCAACATCGCAAGAATATTTCTCTGAGATACATGGATTAATCTTGATGATGTTTGGAATGAGAAGGAAATCCATCAAGATATGTTTGCACAATATGCTTAATGTCATGGAAATCATAATTCATAGCCCATTGGAAAGTTGCACTCACATTCTTAAGACCAAAAGGGACTTTGTGATAAGAAAACGTATCCCACAGATATATGAACATGATTTTGTGTTGGTCATAAGGGAGTACATTTATCTAATTGTAGCCAAAGAATCCAACAAGAATGAGAAAATTTCACTTTTGGCACAATCATCAACTATTTGGTCGATAAAGGGGGCT
>APFE030459928.1:0-10608 GCA_000404065.3 Pinus taeda
AGACACAATGGGTCAAATGGTTGCCTCTGGCTGAATGGTGGTATAACACTTCCTTCCATACAGCAACAAAAATGACCCCATTTATGGCACTTTATGGGTATCAACCACCATCCATCACATCATATTTAAGAGAAAATTCTAAGGTTCAGGCAGTGGAACATCACATCGAACATCAACAACAAGTCCTCAAACTCTTAAAGGATAACCTCGTGTTGGCACAAAATAGAATGAAACAACAGGCAGATCAACATCGCAGTGAAAGAAGTTTTGATGTAGGTGATTGGGTATTCCTACGGCTACAACCATATAGCAAATGTCCCTGAAGCAAGATAAGAAGGATAATAAATTATCACCAAAGTATTATGGTCCGTACAAGGTGTTGGAAAAGATTGGTACTATGGCATACAAATTGGAGCTTCCTGCAGCTTCTCGATTTCACCCAGTTTTCCATGTTTCATGTTTAAAGAAGGTTATAGGCGACAAGCTCCCAGTTCAAACAATATTGCCAGAACTTGACGAGGAAGGAAAAATTATATTGGAACCGGAAGAAGTCACAGAAACAAGAACTCGACAGCTACGAAATCGTTCAATTTCAGAGTATCTTATAAAGTGGAAGAACTTATCCGCTGAAGATTCCACATGGGAGGATGAGAATTTTATGCAGAAGTATCCAGAACTACTCAAGCGTTGAGGACAACACTTTTTTGAAGGCGAGGGGCATGTTGGGTCCCTATAATACTAGTGATTACCCCATTACTATTGTAGTTATACCCCTTATAATATTGTTGTGCCCCTATTGCCCCCATATTGTTATTACTGTGCCCCATAGAATCCCTCTATTGTTATTTTTGTGGCTTTATATTATTATTGTTAGGTCGGCTGGGTGATATTGTGACTCCTTAGACTCCTATATATAGAAAGGAGGTTTTGTCATTTGAATCATCCAAGAATTGTTCATTTATGTAATGTAAAGGAGGTTGCCCCCTCGAAGCGGCTGAATTCTAAGGCGTTGATCTATCTTTTCTATCTTTCTTGAGCTAGTTTCATAACATATTTTCCTTTCAATTTGATGTATTTCCCTTGCAAATATGTTGTCATTGGTATTATTTTCCTTGCGTAGCTGTATCCTTTGGTATAGCTGTAGGAATTGGGATTGTTTTCATGGTATAGATGTAGGCATTGGGATTATTTTCAGGGTATATTTGGGTTTGTGAGTATAATTTAACGTGTTTTCCAACTAGGGAAAGTAATTTTTAATTATACTAGTGCATGAACATGGAACCCCAACCTAATTTGAATTAATTTTTCTCTAGCAGAGTCTATATATTGCATTCATGTTCATCAATAACATATTATTAGATTTTATTAGAAATTTGAATTGTCTCTCTCATTCATTAGTTAATTTCTTGGTGGTTTTATTCTCTCTTGTTTCTTGTTATGCAAGTAACTATCTAGTATTTTTTCACACTTATGTCTTTCTATTATAGTTTTATCTTGGCTAAGAAACTCATCTTGGTACCATTGCCTAAAGTCTTGCATTATTGTGATTTGAATCTATTCTCGTTCGAGGAAATTTTGTTCAAGAATGCTTATATTTATTTTTCTTATGTAATTCACTCTTGGAACCATTTCCAAGAAGCTCATATGAATTGACTTCCCAACCTTAGACGAATCAAATAATGATTTGTTACTAGATGTATCTATCCTTTTAGCACGGTGTATTTTTATGGAGGTGATTTTCCTCACTTTATTTGTAGATAATATGTGTTTTTTAACCTCTCAACAAATCTTTATCTTTGAAATTAATCATTGGTATCATTAGGTCTTTGTAGCAATTTCTTCTGAATTTCAGATAGATTTTCTAGCAACAATGCATTCAATTCTAACGGTCTTTATCTCTCTTGGATTGTACTTTCATTATCTATCACGTATATTTAGAGTATTTCTTTTAGGATCCTCACTATTTCTGCAAGATTTAGGAGTGTTTCTACTTTAGGATCCTCACCGTTTCTACAAGATTTAGGGGTTTTTGTACATTCATCCTCTCTTGCTATTCCTCACATTTGACATGGTTGGTTTCTTCAAGAGGACATCATACCATATTGGGTTTTTCTTGTGATGTTGGTTCCACTTTTTTCACTCAATTATATTTTCTTTTTAGTGTTGTAATGCAAAAAATTCAATAATTAGTTGTAAATTAGCATCACAATTTAAATTAATAATGGAGTATAACCTTTTATATGCAATTGTGTCTTATAACATGATGGTGTTGCACCCTAACCCAACATACAACATTGTTACTATCCTAGTTCATTTGGGTGTGTTTTGAGAAATGAGGTCATCCTTTTATGAAAATGCACTCCCCATTGGCTCATTACTATATAATTCAACTTTTGTGCAAGAAATGGCCACATTGTGTCACTTGATATCTACCATTCTAGGAGATGCACTGGGATTATATTTTGCTTGGATATGTGATCATGTGTTTGGCACTAGACTCTAATTCTTTAGCATAAAATAGGTCCATATCACACACAACTTGCTTTTACCAGCAAGATAAAATCACATATAATATGGAAATTTTCTTTATCAACAATATAGGGAATGGTCCTTGTAAGTCCAATTGAAATTTTTGTAATCTATTGCTCAAAGTCATTATTCTGTCTACAAGTTTGGTTCTTCTTGAATTCCCTTTACTAGGAACATTCATGTAATCCAAAATAGTATAACCCTCAACTACTTCTCCAGATTCTACATGATTTTATGTGAGGAGAATACTTTCAGAATGATCTGTCCCATCCAAAATTGTCACGTCCTTCTACATGACACACACATGGTCTCCAAGTGGAACATGCAGTGACAAATATTCAGTCTCTGATGTCACATCAATTTTTGTAACCTCAATATTTTTCACTAGGGTATCATATTCTGGTCCCTTGGCATGTTCAAGCCTCTTCAATGGATTATCCAAGGAAAGTTGTTGATTTCACACATCCTTGTCTTCTAGAAGAGATTCATTCATACTTAAAAAAGGGGATATATTGTAACTTTTTCTAAGTTCCTGAACTTTTGGATGGGATACTGGAGTCCAGGATAAATCAGGTGCTTAAACAAGGAGATATATTATATCCCTCCATAACCTCAGGGATCCTCAACGAAGTATCAAATTGGGAAGGTTCCTACTTTCTCACCACAATCTATATATTTTCTCCAACTTTGAAATTTTGGGTCTCTCCAGCTTCCTGGCCATTCTTTCCCTCAATTTTCGCAGGGTCAATGAATCACTCATGTTTTTCATTGTTGTCCATATTAAACAATTTTTCTCTAATTGGACTTGTATCAGTTATGCCATCAACAATAAAAATGTTTTCCTGGCATGCTCCATATTCAACTTCATTATTTTCCAAAACTATATTATATCCCTATGTAACCTCAGGGGTCTTCAAAGCATTATCCAATTGGTAAAGTTGCTACTTGCATGCAACTTCTGTAACAATCTTTGAGATATTTTCTGTAAGAGAATCAACTATACATTAACAAAATAATGCATCATTACTCTCCATAATCTTGGGAATATCTAATGGATCACTCACGCCCAATCCAAACAAAGAATTCAAGCAAGGAGATGCACTTGATATCACTTGAGTCACTTGATATCTAGCATTCTAGGAGATGCACTGGGATGATCTTTTGCTTGGATATGTGATCATGTGTTTGGTGCTAGACTCTAATTCATTAGCATGAAATAGTTTCTAGAGGGGTGTTATGGAAATATGATTGATTCTACTCTGAACATCTCAAATCTCCACAAATATGCACATAGGTATAATACCAAGCCATGATATTTGTAGCTTGGGTCTTTGAGAAGTATGAGGCATGAAATTTGAATTATTTGGTTTAATCCCACACCAACATTTACTCACGAATTGATGAAACTAGAGCTCATGGTCATTCACTGCATTGTCATTCATTTGAATTCACTTATTCCATGTGTGGTTAACTATATTGGAGGGTTAAACATAATTCTGGGTTTTTATACCCTCTTTGCCACCAGTACTCTACATTATTTTATGTCTTTTCATTTTCCAAGCATATTTCAGGGTTCTTTATTGCATATTGGTTCTCTTCTAAGGCAGCGCACCATATCACTTCATCTACCATAATAATTCTTTGGACTCCGATTAGTAGTTTCCATGCATTCTTAATATGCTTCATATGCATTGCTTTACAAATGTTGATTTCACAATTTAATATAAAATGGTAGTAATTTATTTAGATATTTTATATAGAAAATGATGCTTGTTTGTTAGGAAGAGTGTTTATTTTTTGAGCACCATATATGGAACCTCGTTGGTTTCAATCCATAATTGCAGAGAGTCAACCAACCAGACTTTCATTTAATTTTATAAAATCTCTCACTTTAATCCAACTTCTGAATGTTGTTATATAAATGATCGAACAGACACTAATTGTGGTAGCAAACTATCTTAAGGCATTATCTGGGTAGTGAATCATCCCTGATACATTATCTAAGGCATTGGCCTATCTCTAAGGCATTATCTATAGCGACACATTAAATTTGAGGCTTCCCTATGGCAGCAATATGTCTATGAAGCAATTCTGAGATAGAAAGATACCTCTGAGGCACTGTTGATGACAACACATCATCCCTGAGGTATCAATTGTGGCAGCGAACCACCTATAAGGGATTGTTTGTGGCAACAAATCACCCCTAAGGTTTTTACGTGGCAGCAAATCATCTTGAGGTATGGTCTAGGGTTTTGAGGCAAGCAAGGTCTGGTTTGGAGTTGATTCTGGTTGCAATGAGATAGTGAAGTAATCTTTATAGGCAGCAAGGATATACTCTACAGAGATTACTTTGCATTATGCGACAATAATTTAAGACAGTGCATTACCCTTTGTAATATAATCCAGAGAACTCCTCAATGAAATTAGTATTACATGCATAGAAGTTTAAACAAACATATTTTAGAATAATTTTATGGTTTTACACGTTGTCATATATTTCAACATTTATTAATGTAATGATCCTAACCAGTGTCCACAAACTTTTCTTTGTAGATTTCTATTACATTATTCTATACAAAATAGTAGAGCAGGTATTTATGTTGCTTTTGGTATTTGTATTATTTATGTTGTTGATTTAGTTAGAGGTTGGATTTGTTTTTAGAAATAAATTTAAAATGATACTTCAAAAGTTTGTTTGTGACTAGTTAAATGCTTGTTGGAACACTCTGATAAGCTTGCCTCAAAGTGTTGGACAGATCTTCAATGCTCACTCAACACATATTTGTTGTTACCAATTCTATTTTCTTATCGGTTTTTTCATCAAGGTTTTCTTATTTTTATGTTATTATGTGTTTTTTTAAGAATGTTCCCATGGGTGTTACCAATGCTACTATGGGGGATTCAATGATATTCACTACTTTTATGGAAATGTTAACAAATGCACGAGGGCAAGACGCTGCTATGATGGTGCATGAGGTAAGCTTGAATATTGTCTTTTATATGTTCAATTATCTTATATTCCTTATTATATTATGCTAATTTATGTTTGTGGAATGCAGGCAATCGCTAAAGTCATTCCAACCCCTATAACACCTTATAAAACATCTAAGTTAATGATAGTGGTAAAACTTGATCAATATTTTTGTGCATTTAGTTAACTTATTTCACTATATATATTTATTAATATTTGTGTTTTTACTAAGCGTGCATTTTGTTGGCATGCAAGATTCATTTATGCTCCTCAATACAACCAATGTTGGCATGCAGGGATCATTAATGCCCCCATACACATCTAATGTGATGCAAGATGTAAGATTCAACCATTTATTTATGTGAGTTTGATTATCTTATTTGTTGGGAAATCTAGGGCATATATTTAATAAAATTTTTGCACAACAACTTGATGATTTATGAGGTGTTACGAAAAGCTACATCATGCCTTCAAATGGATCACCCCATCCATTTTTTTCTTCTTGTACATACAATACTATTTTAACATGTAACCCAAGCAATATATTATTCCAAAACATGATGTCAAGTTACCTTTTTAGGGTTTTTATGTAATCAAGAGGCCTTTTTACGGTTTCCTAAATTCAAACCTTAGATCATACTCTTTTCCCTTTATGTCATTCTAGAGTTTATCCCATGCCCTAGAAATCAAATCATAGGGAACAAATACCTTAAGATTAGGGTTTCTAAATACTAGGGTATTTCATAAAATATAAACCCATAAATTCAACCCTACTACATCTTATGATGGACCCTTTAAAAGAAAATTATTATACATACCTCATGGACACCTATCTGTACTAATTAGTATTTTGGTTGCCATGATTATTTGCAACTTCACTATATATTTCATTGATCATTTTCCACCTTCATGACCTTCTTTTAATGAGTCTTACGAGATATTGTCATTCTATAATGGGACTTGCTTCTTCATGTGTTCGTGAAACCCATGCCTCAGTCATAACAAAAATAATCTTGTTTTTCCTTCTTTTACATAAATTACATAGAATTGTGATTAGATATGTCATTATGAAGACCGAACCTAGTTACATATTTCAACATTATTCATTTGTTATTCCATCTTATTATTTATATTTGTGCCTTGCAAGATGTTTCTAGGTTGACTCCAACAAGTATACAATCTGTTGGTATAGAGGGTCATGTTATGCCATCTACACCTAGACCAGAACCCCATAACATGCCCTTTACACAATCTGTTGGTATATAGGGTCATATTATGCCATATACACCTAGACCAAAACCCCATAACCTGCCCTCTACATCAAATGTTGGTCTAGTCAATATTGTCCCACCAGGACCAAAACAAGTTTCTTTGAGGAGTCTTATAGACTCACAAACAAGAATGTTAAGGCTCCTACCACATATTCCTGCGAATGTTCAAATTAGACAAGAAATAATTGAACAAATTTAGTTATGGGAAATGTCATTGTTGGAGAGTCTAGCTCCTACAAGAGATCAACAAGTAAAATTATTTAACTTTTTTTTATAATTTCATTTGTTATGTTTAGGATCATTATTTTAGAAATGAAAAATAGTTTCATATTTTGGTTGGGTTCTTAATAGTTCCATAATTTCATTGTAAATGCAGGAAGTAAGTGACACAGTTCCTAATGTATCTATAAGGGAAATTCCTCAATCCCCAAGACTACAACAATATCATCGGTGACCACAAAAGGAATGAAAGAAGTTAAAATCTTGCTCACTTCAGAAGGAAATGTCTTGAAGGATGAAACAGGGCTGAAATTTTATCACTTTATTTTTTGTCGTGCAGGACAATTATTTGGAAATACCATCCAAATGGATTGGAGGAAACAAGCCAATGCCAAAAAAGACGAACTATTTAAAGATGTAGTAATAGCGTTTGGTAATCCTGGATTTGATAAGGAACTTATTTTACAGATTGCAAGTAAATACATGCACTCAAAAAGGTCCAATTTAAGGACAAAGTTGACAAAAAACTTGATGTATCCACGTCCAGCTTGGATCACAGACCAAGTGATGTGGGATGAACTTATGAAAGATGCCAAGTTTAAGAGGAAAGTCCTCAGAAATCCAAAATATACGTCATCTGCACAAGGAGGGGCTAAGAGATTGCTACGAGATACAAGAAAAGCAACCCAAGCTAGGGTGTCAGAAATTGGATCTCACAAATTAGGCTCTGGTGGATATAATAGTACTCGTGGTGGTATGGTAAGTGATATTTCCATCTATTATATTTTCTATTTTAGGCAAAGTAACCATGGTCACTGTTATCACTCAGGTTGTCCCTAGGCTCTTGTAGGGATACGACCAAGGTAACCACAAACCAATCTTTGGATTGCAGGTTCTAGCCCACCTACAATCAGAGAGGGCTCTCTCTTAATGATTCAACTTTGTTGATGATTTTAGGCTAGCTTTTGGCTCAGGGGTTTTTGTTTGTCTTTGGATGGAAGGAAAATGCTTTCAGGCAAAGAGGCAATTTATGAAGTGATAAGTTTCAAACCATTGGGCATGGAGTCATGGGTTAGGATTATCAGTGCGTCTTTCTGGTCATAAGAGAAATAATGAAGCAGGATAGCTGCTCATAACATAATCTTCAGACTAAAAGGATGAATGATATGTAAGGAATGAGAGGCACTTAAGAATCTCTCATTTAACTTAACAGAGGGAAAGATGATCTCTATCCAGGGGCAATGAAGAATCCCTGGATAACTATCTTGAGTTAAGGCAAACATGAGCCATGTGGAATTAATATTTATGCTTAAACAGAGGAAAACATAAAGAAACAACAAAAATTGAGCATAGAGTGTATTTAAACAAATTCTAAGCTAATCTTTCTTTCAGCTGTTTAAGAGCGTAATTCATGAATGAAAACAGAGGTAAGAAGCACTTATTGAGTTATGCACAACACGAGAATTCCATAATCACTCTTCAACCAGTAAACACAGTGAAGAATCCGTTCTCCAAGGCTCATAAGCAGTAATTGATTATAGAAACTTATCAGATATTATAGTGCAAGTCTCTCCCGGAGCAAAATCAGCTAGAGATATCTTGTTGACTAATCAACCGACCAACCAACCCTTAATACAGTATTCAGGGCTGTCTTTATAGTGCAAATATCTCAAACTATTTATTACAATTGACCTAAAATAGGTCTGCAAAAAGAGCTTCCTAAACCTAAAATTGTGCCAAAATTAAATGCAGGTAAATATCTATTGAACTGTGTCAGAGGTAGCTGGATTAAAAAGAGTGCAATGTGGCCCTTGGAGCCTCGATGCAGTACTACTGGAATAACTGTGCTTTTGGATTTGCAGTTTTGTTATGGTGCGAGTTAAATGTGCAATAACCATGATTTGAGAGTTTTGAGTGGTCTCGCCCTCTTTCTTTGACTTTGCTGGAAGGTATTAAATTTTCTCTTGCTTTGGGCCGCTATTAAGATCTTCGCTGATACTCTTTGCTGCTACATTGATGGTCTTCGCCACTTTCTGATACTCTTTAACGTGTTTTCTCTCTGTGATTTGATCTGATACTCTTTAATCTCTGTCTCTGGTCTCTTCCTGTCTTCAAATCGGTTTAATTTGGCAAAATCAGGCAATTTCGGGCCTTTTCGGTGCAAAACGGGCCAAGGAATCAAAAGATTCCCTAAAGATTCCCCAATATGGCCTATTTCCTGCATCGAAAACTGCCTCCATTTCTCATTCCGAAGCTCCGAAGCACGATTTTTCCTCTTGCCCGAATTTTCGGTTTTCTGGCTGTTGACGTCAGCAGTACGGCGGATGACATCAGCATGCTGACGTCCGCAGTGGGGTCCTTTGGTATGAATGTGACGTCATCATGCTAATGTCATCAAGGTGACATGGCAGTACGGTGGGGTGACGTGGCAGGGATACGTGGCAGGATGACGTGACGTGGAGGTGACCTAGCAGGATGAGGTGGTGCTCCTGTTATGTGAGGGGAGGGTGGTTTTCCCTGTGCGTTGGACCGCCTTTGGTATGGAGGTGGTTTCTATCAAGGGCGGCCCAATGCAATGGGAGGCAGCCATTTGTCCCGGTGTATGACGGTAAAACCATCGGACATCGGGTGGTAACCTACCACTGTAATCGGGCACGCGATGTGATCAAGGACCATCGGATCTGGGGGAGGCGATCCGACGGTGGACGGGAAAGGGAGATGCACGGGGCTTAGCAAAGGCGCGAGCACGTTAAAGTCTTAATTTTTCGCGGCGCAATGGGTTTTCAACTTTAGAAAATGGGTAAATGTGTTTGCGCGGTGAAAACTTATCAAACAAAAATTAATATTTTTCACAGAAGAATGCGCGGGGAGGGTTATTTAGCATTTGGAAAGGGTTCCCTTAGTGTTTTGAAGGGGTCCATACACTTGCGAGTGGAAATTTTTTCAAAGGGAGGGTTCTTACTAAAGTCTAGGTGACTTAGTAATTCCCAGTGATGTATTTATGGTTATATTTCAACCAGGGGGAGGGGATATTTACATAAGGGGATTATCTATATAGTTTTAGTATGGGGACAGCGAAAATATAGGGAGTTAAATAATAATGTCAGTAGTTAATATGGAGATGACAAGAAAGCGGTAAGTTTCAGGAATCTTAGGCTTGAAAAGGGGAGATAGAACCTTATAGAGAGAGTATGGATTTTCTTTGAGTGGAGCAGGTCTTCACCCAAGTTAATGACATGAAAATGATGAAACTAAGAGATATCAAGTAGATCTTGACCTCTTTTTGGGGAAATTAGTTAATGATTTGGGGGAGATGGAGAAAGGAAGTTAGTTATGCCTGTTTTGAGCTTTTTCACATCAAACTGCCTGGTGATTGTGTCCTGAGTAGAGATGACACCTGAAAACCTGGAACTGATCAGTAATCAAGATTCTGCAACCTCAAAACTACCTACCCAGCCTACTTACCTAACATTTTTTCTTCTTTTGGTTTGGGTGCACTTAGACTTGCAGACCCATCATTTCAATTTTTTCTTTTTTATACCTTCCTATCTACAAACTACCCTTTTTTCTTCCAAGGGGCCAGATTAAGCAGTTGGGCTCCTTTGATTCTCTACCTAT
>APFE030459935.1:0-16584 GCA_000404065.3 Pinus taeda
ATATTGCCTAACTCCGATACTGAAGCCGAACAAGAAGCCTTTCCTGTGACTACTAGGAGTAAAAGTACTCCTGAACCTATCCAGGCAAATTCAAAGAAAAGGAGTGCAGTCACTAATACTGCAAAGGAAAAGGTACCCACAAGGAAGCCAGCTGCAACAGTACCTCAAAATCAACCGTCATCCTCCAATATACCTACATCATCTAAGACGTTGGTAGTATCGGATTCAATGGACTATAATATTGTTGATGATATGAAAAATACTAAGGAAAACATCACCATGTTTGAACTCAACAAATTAAAACATCAACAGAAATTGCTTCTCAAAGAACTTAATGCAGTTCCTTCTTCGCCTCTTCCCAGTACTAAAGCTGCAAGCGATTCAAGACAACCACCTTCTGGTAGAGTTGAGGCAACTGATACAATTCTAATTGGAGATAGATCGAATTCCCATACCCCTCCTTTTCTCTTAACCTACGAAATCTACAATTGAAATCTATATAACTACCTGATTGACTCTGGGGTATCATCTAATATAATGCCAGCTTCAGTTTGTTCTAAACTGAACATAGAACCCCAAAAGTCCTCAATTCACATTGTGCAGTTAGATAAAACTAAAGTCCAGGTTTTAGGGGAAATAAACTCTGTTACAATCAGGTTATCGGCTGATCCACGAGTGGTTCAGAGAATTGATATCTTAATCGTTGATATACCTGAGTTCTATGGTTTAATCCTGAGCAGAGATTGGTCTGAAAAGCTCCACGGGTATATTTCCATCGATTGGTCTCATATGTGGATGCCCTACAAAGGAAAGCCAAATAAAATAAAAATCAATCGGGAGAAGCACATGACACATACTGTTACAGAGTTCGAACAAGAGAATCAACCAGTTGCATTTAACAATAACATTTTGGGAAACTATTCTTCTAAATCATTCTTTGGCAATTATATTGCCTAGCCATCTCCTTTCTCGGTAAACAATTTCACATCACAAATCGAAATTTTTTCACAAACTGACAGATCTAGATGTGTTAATGTTGCTGAGAATTCTATAAATAAAAATGTTGATAATTCTTTATTTTGGTCTTTATATTTTGACGGTTCTAAATCTAGTGAAGGATCAGGAGCAGGGTGTATTTTAGTCAGCCCTGAGGGAGAAAAAACGATGCTTTCTTGTAGATTAGAATTTGAATGCACGAATAATACAGCAGAGTATGAAGCCTTGATCCAAGGATTATACAAAGCTATCGGCTTGAAAGTTCAATATTTAAAAGTGTTCGGCGATTCAGAGATTGTTATAAAATAAGTTCGAAATACAATCCATTGTCTCTCTAATCACCTTAAACACTACCAATCTTTAGTCCATGAACTTTTATCTCATTTCTTAGCGTTCAATATTTCACCTATCCCCAGATCCCAGAATGCAGCAGCTGATCTGTTGGCTAATGTTGCTTCTAAACTCCTGCCTTCTGAAGATTTTAGTCTAGATATATTTTCGGTAGAGTTGATCTTTAGGCCATCAGTCCCCGACAATATCACCAATTGGAGAGTATTCAACCACGATGAAGACATTCTACATTTCTTAACTTCTGACAAATCCTACAACGATCAGATCATTGATGAAAATGATCATGATCTTCAAATGAAAGAAAAGCATGAGGAAAACTCCATACCAAAACCTGTGGTTAAACTTGAAGACCTCTATGACATTAAAGACAGGTTCAAACATGTAACCAATTCAAAAATCCAAAGTTCTACCTTAAGGTTTGAATTGATAAATCTTGGTACAGAGCAAAATCCTTAAAATATCAATTTAGGATTAGGACTTTCTGAACAGGAACGGACAACATTTATTAGATTATTAAGAAAAAATAAACATGTCTTCGCTTGAAATTATGATGATTTAAAAACATATGATACATATGTCATACAACATACCATTCCAATGCTACTTGAACAAAAACCAGTACAACAAAAATTGAGGAAAATACATCAAAACTTAGAGAGTCAGATAAAATCAGAACTAAATAAACTCTTAAAAGAAAAATTATTTTTCCTGTTCGACACTCAAACTGGGTCTCCAACATCGTGCCTGTTAGGAAGAAGAATGGTGACATCAGGATTTGTATAGATTTCAGAAATCTGAATAAGGCAAGTCAAAAAGATAATTTCCCATTACCTACCATGGAGCAAATACTCCATTCAGTAGCAGGTTCTAAACTAATGTCCTTTCTAGACGGTTTTTCAGGATATAACCAAGTTCTGGTTCATCCTGATGACAGACTCAAAACTACTTTCAGAACAAAATGGGGAACCTACGCCTATCAGAAAATGCCTTTTGGACTTATTAACGCAGGAGCTACATTCCAAAGAGCAATGGATACAACTTTCAAAGGATTGATGAACAAGATAGTAGTTGTCTATTTAGATGATATTATTGTATTTTCTAAAAGGAGATCTAACCATTTACATGATTTGAATCAAATTTTTGAACGCTGTAGAAGATATGGTATTTCACTTAATCGCAAAAAATCCTTCTTTTCTCTAGATAAAGGAAAGCTCTTGGGCTTTATTATTTCCAAAGATGGTATTTATATTGATCCCAACAAGATTAAAGAAATTTCTGAAATCCCATTTCCTCACAACAAAAAATCAATGTAGTCATTTTTAGGTCAGATCAACTTTGTCAAAAGATTTGTTCCCTATTTTTCTCATATCATTTTAGCATTACAAACCATGATTAAGAAAAATTCAGTGTTTAGATGGGGTGCTGTGGAAAAAGAAGCATTTGATTTAATCAAGTAATCAATAATCAATGCCCCTGCTTTAACACTCCTAATTTTTCTAATCATTTCACATTGTACATTATCGCGTCCGATTTATCTTATGCAGCGGTACTCACTCAAATCAACGATCACAACTTGGAAGCACCGATTTCATTCTTTAGTTCAAATTTTCAGGGTGCAGAACTAAATTACTCTGAAGTTGAAAAACAAGCCTTTTCTGTTTATAAAGCCATCAAACACTATAGGCCCTTCCTTCTAAAAGCCCATACAAAAGTAATAGTTCCTTTTTCTGCAATAAGGCAATTACTGATCCAAAGAGAATTAGGTGAAAAAAGGGCGAATTGGGTTACAACACTTCAAGAATATGACTTGGAAATCAAGCCAGCAAAGATTGTTAGAGGTCAAGGTTTTTGCAGGTTATTAGCAGGAGCATCCAACATTCCGGAATCAGGTGATACAGATCATATTGAAGAAATCAACCATATAAGTATTACCGATTCTGAATCTCAATATGCAGATTTAATCTTTTATTTGAAAAATGGACATGCACCTCCTAATCTCTCTTATAAAAACAAACGGGCTATTAGATTAAAGTCAAAAAACTTCGTTATCATTGATGATGTTCTTTTTAGGCAAAACTACGATTCATTTTTATTAAGATGCTTAGAGAAACCTGAAGCACAAAAGGTTTTGCAGGAGTTACATGATGGACCAGCTGGAGGACATTTTGGAGCTGACACAACAGCTCATAAAATCATCCATGCTGGATATTACTGGCCCACCTTATTCAGAGATACCCATGAGTATGTAAGGAAATGCCGAAGTTTTCAAGTCTCAAGTGGAAGACAAAGGAAACCAGCTTTTCCTTTGCAACCAGTTAATATCGATCAACCTTTTGAACAATGGGGACTAGACATCATTGGAGAGATAACTCCACAATCCTCCAAACAACACAAGTATATCCTTACCGCTACCGATTACTTTACCAAGTGGGTTGAATCAATTCCATTAAAGACAACAAACTCTGAAGGAATTATAGAATTCATAGACCAATTCATCATTACCAGGTTTGGTGTCCCTAATGCTCTTGTTTTTGATAATGCATCTTACTTTTCTGGAAATGCCATGTTTGAGTTTGCTATCAAAAGAGGATTTAAATTGAAATATTCTGCAAATTACTACCCTCGGGGTAATGGTTTGGCAGAATCTACCAATAAAAATCTACTCAAAATCATTAAGCGAACTATCGAACAAAATCATAAAAACTGGCACAAATCTTTAGTATTCGCACTATGGGCTGATAGAATAACACAGAAGGCCTCTATAGGTACTTCCCCATTCAACCTTGTCTACGGGAAAGAAGCAGTACTACCGACCAATTTAGCGCTTCCTTCTCTAGCCCTAGTTCAGTTTATTGAAGAAAGACCCTCTTCTTCTATCCAACTTAGACATGATCAGATTTTAAAATTAGAAGAAGAAAGAGAAAAGGCCAAAATTACCCATGATAAACATGAGCAAATAATCAAGTTATCATTTGATTCATCTTCGTCTAGTTCTAAACAGTTGCAGGCTGGTGATCTAGTTCTAAAATGGGACAAAGCACATGAGGATAAGGGTAAACACACCAAATTCCAAAAGATGTGGCCTGGACCATTTCAGATCAGTGAAAAGGTAGGCCATTCGACATTCATATTACAATATCTATCAGGAAAGAGGGACACTCTTCCTGTTAATGGCCTCATCTTAAAGAAATTCTTCAATTGAGGAGGTAACCCCTTCCTTTTAAATTCAGTAGGATTAGAAATATTTAAGATCATTAGGAAATAAGGTTGTAAAATAGCTTCAATTGGCCTTTGCTTATTGAAATGTTGCTCAGAATAAGTATTTTTAATATTTACTTTTGTAAAATAGAAGTCTTAAACAAAAGGAACAATTTCTAGGAAATTAGGTGTATTACCATTCTAAAAACCCCATTTTGTTTTGTGAAAATCTTCTCAAGATTTAGAACTACTGTAAATCATTTTAATGTTTTCAAACTGGTCACAAAAAGGTTATCAATATCAAAACAGAGACTGATTCAATATTAGCATCCTCAACTCTTACGTTGTTGTCCATTTTCTCTTAAGGAGAAAATTGTTCATCCCATTCATTCAAGTATATGATTACTCAGAGTGTAATTCTAAAATATCTGATATAAAGATAAGGGGTCTTATTACAAGCCTGCTTACCATGATCATTGGGAAATAATCTAATCGACATTACCAACACTACATACAAAAACAGGGTAATGGCTTATAAACATAAGACAAGGGGTCTCATCACGAGCCAGCTTGTTCGATTAGATTACAACCAGTGAATGGAATTGTCAAAACAACTGGCAACCAAACCAGGAAAATGGCTTTTTATCTTACAAAAAATAGAAAAGAAAAGAAATACAAAATATGAAAACATGTTTTGAATTCATTTTTTTAATCATACTCTGAGATGGAAGGGGTCATGAACAATCAAATGGTTAAAAGGTATCCCTGTCGAAACTATGAACGTTTGCTGGCAGCAGAGACTCTACCTGTGACAAAGGAGTCAACTAAAATGACTAAGTTGGAAAGGTGTTTTGTTTTATCTTATCAACCAATAAAGGCCAATTTAAAACTTAGAATGTATTTAGTTTTAACAAGGGAAAGAATTAGCAAAAACATGTCTTTATTATATTCAGGATGTGTGTATACTTAGTTATATTAGAACTTTCCTTTTTGATAAGGTATCTATGTAAAGAAAGTTCAAAATTTCAATAACTTTTTCAGAGATAACTGTTTCTTCCAGCAAATCGCCAATTGTTGTGTTATACAACAATCCCCCATTTCAATTTATTTTACTTTAGAAAATTATAAATTGAAATGGGTCCCTTTTAGAATAAATTGGTATTAATCCATTACTTCTCTAAAGGTTCAGAAATAAACAAAACATATTTAAACCTTTTGAAATAAATCAAAACGAATAATCTTTTATTATTGCGATAAAGTGATCGCAAGATCATATATCACAACAACAAAGGATGCATAAACCATGACCCATTGGTTTTCCCCGATGCGATAAAAGCAAAATAGCCAATGAATATCGGGAAAGCAAATAATAAAATGCCCCTCCCCTTCACTCCGACGCGATATCACAATCGGCGGTCGGGGAATGCGACGTGAACATAAAAAACTCTCCTCGTTCAATCCCCCGATGCGAGTCAAGCGATATCGCTATCGGCGATCGGGGATTCCATAAGACTTAAATAAAATTACCCAAACTTTCCTCCGATTACCGATTGCGATGAGCCTAAAGCGCGACTTTCGAAAAGGATCAATATGATTTCGCTATCTGAAATATTAATTATCATTGAAAGCCTTTTCTCTTCCCGATAGAGATTCGCTCGCGTCCAACCGCCAAAAAATCAAATCCACGCTTAAACCATTATTCGGAAAATAAAGGATATAATGAGGAATTAAATGATTGACAAGTTTTAATGGCCAATTAATGAGCAGTCATGCCTAAATCCTTTTAGAGATTTCATCCGCGGGAGCCTTATGTTAAATCCTCCATTACTCATTGACTAACACAATTGCCTCATACTTGGTTTTAGCCATCTATTCTCTACATTACGTTTATTTTTCTTGCGCAGAGTTTTTTCCACATTAACGATGGGAAAGAAATCTAAGAAGTCTGGAACGCCTTTGGCTCCTATGGTAATAGGACAACATGCCACCGATCCGGGACCAAGAAAGAAGGGACTAATCTCAGATACCACATGTCTCGGCCTTGACAGCACTACTTGGCAAAGTATTTACAACTTGGTAGAAGCCGAGGACCCTCAGCAAACATCGGTACACGCTTCAGCAGGTTCAAGCCGAAAATCTGATGCTACTTTAAAAGATCTGGCCGATTCCTACCTACATAGGATAGCAACTCAAGAGAAAATTATTCCATATACGGATGTGGTGAGATGGGAAATTGAGGAAATTCCAACCACAGACAGAACATTCTGCACTGTTGATGGAAGAGTATTTGGTTCATTTCAGCCCAACGATTTCAGACAAATGTACCACTTGCCCGAGCCAGAAAAGAAGTACAATAAAGCATTCCTAGAGAAGTTTCGAGATGTGAATGAGACCGAGTCAGCGCCTATACGAGAATGGAGACATAACCCAATGAAACACAAATATGAGTCTTCGGGTAAGTACTCCGTCAACTCCTTATGCTCTCCTTATTGTTATGTTGGAGTCATGATGTGTCGGTTATGGGGATTGCATGATTCTTCCAAGTTTTCCATAGAGATGGTTCCTTTGATGGAAGTGGCATGTAATAGTGAGATAATGGATTGGGGGACTATATTATCGGATAAGTTAGCTACGACTATTCTTGAATTTAGAAACAAATCCTGTGTTACTGATAGGTTCATCCCTCCATTTTATTTTAGTGCCTACATTCTGGATACCCTTTGTTTCAATTCTGAGTTTCCTGTGTTAGGGTGGAGATGGACTCCACAGGACCCTATGCTTATTCATGTCTACCACTAGAAATTATGGAAAGCTCATTAGAAACACCATTTATACCAAGTCTGCAATGGATTTGTGTTACCTCTTTACTATGCAATTTTTGATAAACCTGCCCCTAATATCTCCTCTCAAGCTGAGATTGACTTGACAGCCCTAGAACCTGGTTCAGAGAAGAAAAATTCACCTATGTAAGAGTTTTCGGCAGCCAGGCCAGACCTCATGTCCTCCCCTTATACATACCAGACAAGTTATTAGCTCGCGAAATAGCATATCAGCTTACAACTGCGTCAGCCACGAAAACTCTCAGAAATTCAAAGAAGCAAGTTTGGCCTCCTTTCCCTCTTAGGTGTGGCGTCTATACTCTGCATGATTATAAACATGCAGAGAAAGAGGCAGAGAAAATGAACGTCCTAAGTCTCGCCACTCTGCCTAATAGACGTTTTGACCCGAAGAAAGTCATCTACAATGCCCTGGATCAAGCCAAGCTCACTAACTTCGAGCACAAGGAAGATGAGTTTGATGACCTGTTCTCCTCCGCCGAGTCAATCTTCCAGGTACAACAGCTAGCCAGGATGAGATATCGCGACGACGGGTTGGTAGAATTTAACAAACTTAGAGAACAAAGGTTGCAAACTCTGTCTCTAGATTTGTTAGCTACTACCCCGACGATTCAGTCAAGCGAGCCTGAGCAGCAACTTACTAATGAACCTCCTGCTACATCCGCAATCTATGAAGAAGTCCAGAGAAGAGAGTAGGAGGAACTCCAAAGAAAAGAATAGGAAGAGGCATAGAGAAAAAAAAAGGAAGAGGCAAAGAGAAAAGAACAAGAGGAGGCAGAAAAGAAGCAACAGGAGAGAATAAGGGAAGAAGAACAGAAAAGGCAGCAGGAGCAGAGCAGCAAAGAAATAAATGTGGATACTCAAGTGGACCGAATATTGCTTGAAGAATGGCAACAATTCAATACAATTATAGGCAATTTTGAGACCTCAACAGACGTCGAAACATCCAAAGCTACCAATACACAAGGTATAGCATCACAGGAGGTTCCAAGCAAAGGATCCAGTGGTCCACCCTCAAGTATAGTAGTAGAAGTAATTCCAAAGAACCCCTCCGATCAAATTGTTTTGCAAGTAGAGGACATTCCTCCACTAGATGTTTTCTATAGCCTGAAACACAGGGCTGTGATAAAATGACAGCAGAAGAGAAGAAGGATTGATCAGCCTTCTCTGTTCCCTGAACAAACAATAATAAAAAATGTGGTATGGAGAGAAGAATTCGACCCCTCTGATGACCTAACCAAGTTATCTCAATATGTCGGTGCCTATTCGACAGCCACCATGGATAAGGCATCGGAGGTAAGGAATTTATTGAAGGAAAAGGATCAAGCGATCGCTTTATTGCAAGCGCAACTATCAGAAGAGTAGCAAAAATCAGAACAGCTACAACAGCAACTGTCCACACAGCAACAATTAAACAACCAACTAATAAAACAGTTGCATGAAGAGAAGCAGAGGATCGATTCGGGAGCAATCCAGAAACAAAAGGAACTATCCGAGGCATTATCAAAGTTGAAGGCGATGAATGAACATATGGCAAAGACAAAAGATGAGCAAATTGCTCAATTATCAGCTCAAGTAGAAAATTTCAAGAGTCTTCCCCAACTTGCTGAATTCAGAGCAGAGGCAATGCAAATTAACAAGGCATTAATAACACAAATAAGATTTTTATGTCACGAAATCGCCCAAGTTGAACCTTTATGCGACATAACATCATCTATAATAGATAAGTCAGTGGATGCCAGGCAGGATTTAGAGCAAGCCGAAGACACTTTGACAGATTTTCTTACATGGCAGGACTCTAATGAGGGAAAGGCAGCAAACTTGCCCAAAATCTTAGAATCCCATAAGGAAATCCTATTCACAGAATGGAAGTCCCAATTAATGAAAGCAAAGAGAGCCGTTTCCCGATGCAAGTTATCTACGAGCAATTTAATTGACTTGATCAATAACACTCTTTATTTATCTAACATGATTTCTCAATGTACACCAGGTAAACTATTATCAGCCAAGACATTGGAGCAGTCATGTAACCAATAGCTTGAAAAGAATGGGAGATTGATCTCATGGATTAAAAGTTTAACTTGGGACACCTATTGGTTGTTCCTAGTAAAACCATACAGTTAGAGAGCCGCCCTCAAATGCTTGACGGATGCAATCGGGTGTATCATTCCCGATATACATGATGCCACCTATGTTGCTCAAATCAATTCTCGACTCAGCTGCCCTCAAGAAGTGGAGCCAATGCTGGCAATATGCCAACTCAGGACAAAGGGCAAACAACCAGAAGAATGAATCATCGCTGCCAATTTCCAGATCACTGTGGGGGAGATATTTTAAGATCGGATTATACCAATTTAGTAGCATTTTAATTTTGTATTTTGTTAGCTTAGTTTAGTATTTATAGACCCTTTCATGCATTTAGAAAGGGTCGTAAAGTTTTTGTATATGACTTAAGCTTGAAGTTGCACCACTGTACTTTAATCATATTCTTTTATGAAGATTGGACCAAATATTTCCAAATTTTGACAATGAAGCTTTGATATGAATGTGCACTATT
Organism: Pinus taeda; assembly: GCA_000404065.3. Lineage (NCBI taxonomy): Eukaryota > Viridiplantae > Streptophyta > Pinopsida > Pinales > Pinaceae > Pinus > Pinus taeda. The sequence goes on from APFE030459935.1 coordinate 9,940, forward strand.
GCCTTTATTTTAAATTATTTCTAAATGAGAAGAAGGAATTCAAATTGTGATTGGCATAGGGAATAATTCGTAGCTCATATGGTACTATTATCTATGTCTCAATTTATTCCTTTTATGTGAATTGTTATTTGGTCATTTATGCTATTGAATATATGAATGTATTTTAACAACAAACTTTATGCTTTCCACTATTGGATGTTTACAGTTTGCTATTCTTTCAATCATGCATGTATCGGTAATATAAAAGAGAAATGTAATATCGCTTTATCAATTACTTCGTTCAACTATTTGAACGAAGCAATTATCATTTAAATGAATGTCTTTGTTTATTGCATAGTGTCATCTATATGCCTATCAACAAACATAGATTATTAAACATTGCACTTAAAGAATAGAAGCTTCCCAGGATAAAATAGTCATTTATGTTTTTCATTTATAGAATAAGTCCTTCATTTATTATCACTTGTTAGAAAACCAATCAATCATTCACCCCTTTTTTATTCACTATTGGGAAACTGGTCCCATTATATCTAGTCGGAGCCACCATCCCAAACGGAAAAGGGGCTGTATTAAGGTCCGGATCGGGTGGTTATCCCCCGATGTTGATGTAACGATTTTCGGGACATCAACAGGAAATTGGTCCAAAAATAACGGTGTCATTTTGTGTTCTTGTATTTATTTCCTTCAGTTGATGATCTGTAATATGTTGAGCATGCACTAGTATTTATTTTCAGTATTTACATTGTAAATAACTTGTTAAGTAACGTAACAAGTAGGTAGGAATAAATCAGTAAAGTGCATGGAGGGTTTCTAACTAGTATACTTAGAAACTTCAACACCAAGTTGTACACTTAAGTGCGAGAAAATTTTCCAAACCCGCAAGGTATAAACTTTGTGGCGCAACGCTCAAAGTAAGGGTTGTCACTCTAAACCCTACCCACTTCATTTAAGCTATCTCCTAGGCAAGCTAAGGGGGGTAGTCCCCGAAAGTGAAGATCTAGTGAGAAACTTGTTGAGAATAAGAAGTCTAGGAGATGCAATTGCTTATCTTATTGACGTGAAAGATTATATGGCAAGCAATATTATTGACCACAGCCAAATTAGATCCTTATTATATATCAGTGAGAGACTAGTCCCTTAAATGCTCAAATGGAATTAAGATACTTGCACAACATTGATTAATGTATCAAGATCCTAAACAAACAAATGTTACAAAGATGATTTAGCACCAATGACAATAGAGAGATGAATAATGAAATAAGAGAACAACTGCAAGGAAAGTAAACTACAACAATGTAAGACTTGCAATTATAAATTATGCTCACATTCCAAAATATCAATGATCAAAATGCAAGATGAAATACAAGATCTGCCTAATGTGACCTGCAATATCTTGGTCAATTTTATTTAGATGCCTAGTCTAAGTGAGATCCTTCTCCTCAAATTTTTTGAAGCAATTCTCACCCAAGGTTGTAGAAAGGTGTGAGGAAGGAGGCTAATGCCACATTAACAATACCTCCTCTTGCTTCTAACAACCCAAGTTCCTTCATTCCTATAAGGGATTGCCCACAAGAGAACTGCAAGGTCACTTGTTTTAACCGTTAAGCAAGGATCAAGCGTCTCAAGTTACATGAAGAAGGTGGTCTTAAATGTCTATTCAACCAATCTTAGGCTTGTAAGTAAATTTCAACCATGCAAGTCTAATCTAGGATGAGAATGCAAATGATGACCAAATTAAGATTTGCTTCAATGGGATCACCAAAAGTTCTCCAATTAGAAAGATATGAAACCATTTGTAACTAATATATTCAAATTCCACTTGTCAACCCAAGAATACAAGATGCTAATTAAAATTAGAGATACACTTCAATGTAACGTAATGGAGCAATCATAACAATGATGTTAAATTAGTTAGTTGTGCTTCTTAGGATTCTCTTCCTACTTATCTAATGTAGCAATTGGAAAAAGAGAGACCTCAAGATTACATCAGCACAATTAGATGAGACTGTTAAAAGTGAATTTAGATGATGAAATGTAACAAAAAAACTAAACTATGCAATGCAACAACGAGATGCAATTAATCTAATCATGCAATGCAACAATAACATAAAATTAGCCAACAGAGGAAATAAATATTGTTAGTGACCAATTAGTAAGCAAAATAGATCACAAGAGAAGAACCAAGAGCAATGCCAATCTATTATCCTTCTAGTTGTCCAAGATGTAACAAAATTGCACAATGATCAACTTTAATGCTAAGAGAAGTGCATCAAACTTAAAATATACCAATGTTAGTATATATCAGTCAAGATCAGTCACCCAAATGCAAGGAACAAAAGCCAAAACACTTGTTATTATTCTTATGATTATTATGTGATAATATTCTTTTGATTCTTATGTGATAAATTTAGAGTGCTTTTACGGCTTATTATTATATTTCTCTTGAAATTAGGGTCTGCACTAGAGAGCTTCAGATTTGATGCTTTGTGACAGTCTGTCAATATGTCACGGTTGAAATTAGGGTCTGCAATAGAGAGCTTCAGATTTGATACTTTGTAACAGTCAATATGTCACGGTTGAGAGAAATATGGCCTTAGAACCTTGCGGCTCAGCCTTAATCATTGATATACCAATGCCAGCCATCAAAAATTTGTGATTAATCCACAAACAAGTGTTATAACTCTACCTCAAGGCCACGCTACACCTGCAACCATAAATGAATTAGCCCTAGATTTATATACAATGAGGTCAAACCTCCAAAAGTCTTACGACCAAGGAGAAAGAGGCCTCCAAGCATGCAGCTAGGTAAAAGGAGCAATAAATGTCTCCAATCCATGCGGCTAGGTCTAAAGAGGAGCATGAACGAATCAAACAAATGTCCCTTGCCACTGATGAAATTAGGACTGCAACAAAACGTTAACTCTTCTACAATAATAATATCCCAAGAAAAGAATGTGGATCTCCTTTAATGAATGCTAGAGGGCAGATAATGATGGGGATTTATTTTTGGCTCAAAACTAATCATCAATCCCTCATAAATATGGACGCTACCTCTGCAAGATAAAATGTCAGCCTCTACAAGATTTTTGCAATAAAAATAACCTCAAAACAAAGCTCCTGGGCCTATAAACCTTCGATAGTATCTATATTTGAATAAAGTGGGAAATCCAAACCATATATGAGCCTGGAGTAGACCCTCAAGCTACAATATTTTTTTTGCAAGTATTGTAATAATGAAACCCTTACCAATAGGCTCTATCTAGCCTATAAACCCTTGCATAATTCTTGATTAGGCCTGCAAATAAACCCTTGCATAATTCTTGGTTAGGCTTGCAGCCAAGCAAAATAATGCCAGTAACCCTAACGACTACCTCTCCACACCTTACAATCAAATATTGGCCTCGAAAAACTTATCTTCAAGCCGGCAAACAAAGTATTAGTATGGCAATGTAAGTGAATAGAACAGGCTCCAACGCCTTACGACTTTAGTGAGTAGGGCTAATATCCTATGCGGTTTCCCAAAAGACTTTTATAAGGCCTACAAAACATGCTAGTATAGCCACAGACAATTGATAGGTAAATTAACAAGTCCTAAACCTACGGGGCCAAGGAAACAAGGCCCTAAAAGAAAATTCTTGAGGCCTCAAATGTATGATAAAAACCATCAAGGACGATAGCTCATGTCATTTAAAGTATTCAACCTCTATCAAATGATAGAACAAATCCTCTCCGCAGTCAAAACAACACACTAGGTACTCGGATCTTCAGATTTGTGAGGCTGGAAGCCTCTTGGATCTTAGTGGCCTTCAAAAAGAAGGCCTAAACCCTCAGATCTCTAACGAAATTTCTTAAATTTTCTTTCCAACCCTCATCCAAGATGCCAAAGAAGAAAATATCCTTGTAGATCTAGGGTAGATTTAGATCAAAATTGCTCAAATCTGTTAAAGACAGCCACCACAAAATATATACAAGGCTATATACCAAGAAAAATAATGACTAGGCTTAGAAGAAATATTTACAAATTATCTACAATATTGACAATAAATTTCAAGCTTTAATTAGCAAATCTATTTTTAGCATAATTATTTTTAAAGATATATGAATAAATTAAGAGTTTTTGATTTTGAGCCATGGCCAAGATCTCTTATATAAGTCCTGGAAGTTTAACACAATGGGTTCTTGAGCTTCTTGTCTTGGGAATTGGTTGGTCCAATCGATGACTTCCCTTCGCATCCAAGATTTGAATACCATATAGTATCTACACACTTAAAATCAAGTTATTAGATCAATAGGGGCTAGATCACACAATAAACCCTCAAAACCTACATATACTTGCTAGATTAATCAAATTTAATGTGTTACTCTAAACCTAGTGATTAATACAAGGTACTTGTGCAATAATTAATCCAACAACTAGCTAATGAAATAATAACTTACATAATTTTATTTAGTAAAGTATTAAGCACATGATCCAGAAAACATTACCACAGAAAATAGAAGAGGAACACCATCACAAATAAACCCCCAAAGACACTGATTTATTATTTGAAAAGAAAAATTACATCCAACAGAGATCGACTTAGAGCTTTCTCAAGATTTTCTGATGAGTACATGATACAATGAGGAGGATAATAGCTTCCTGAGATAGAAAATGAGAGCATTAAATCCCTCTTAGTGGAAATAATGGCTAGTTTCCTTGATCCATGGCTTGATCTTTATCAAATTGATTTGATCCCTTGATAATTAGTTCACAGATCTCTAAAAGAATTCGACCTCCTTGATTGTTTGGCTGGATGGACCAAAAATTAACTTCTAGGCGGTTTTCGACCACTAGAGAATATTCAAAAAAATAAAATTATCGTAATTCTTGCATTCACATAACCACCTTGACCCAAAAAATTTGATTTTCTTGAGAAAATATTCTTTTTGGCCCAATGAATTTTTGGATTGGGAATTTCTGCCTTGGAAATGCATCCTTTCATATTTTTTACTTTGAAAAAGATCTCAATATTTTTTTGATAAATTTTCCACTTGGAGAGAAATTAATTTTTTCTCTCATTTTATTTTTTTATTATTTTTTGTCTTAAGAAAATTTCCATTTTTTTGTCAGAAAATAAATTAAAACCATCCTAGATCCATCTTAACTCTAGATCTATCAAGGGTCGAAAGGGATCAAATCTCTTGAGGTGCAATCTTCTATTTTGAGTGCAAAACTTGAGGAAATGTTTGCACCTCGAGAGATTTGATCCCTCTCAATGCTTGATAGATACAGAGTTAAGATGTATCTAGGTTGGTTTCAATCACATGCGGCCAAAGAAAATAACAAATAGATGATTGATTTTATCAATAATATATAAAATCATTTAATATTAATATAATCATTTTAAATATGCTAAATATGTCTCATATTAATCTCGTCATTTTAATTTTAAATTTTTTTAGCTACCTTAGTTTGTTGAGATGATAAATATTATGAATAACTTTAATGATGAAATACAAATTTTGAATGTAAATTGACAATGTAAGAGTGTTGAATGATAGAAAATGTGAATAATAAGAATATAGTAAATTACAAATAGTGTTCATTGTGATTAATCTGAAACTATTTTCTTCTACTATTCTTATTGTCACCCTTGTTACTTTTGTCGCCTTTTCATATCGATTATATGAAAAGGACGGGTTAAATCATAAACCATTTAAATCTTTAGCTCAATATATTGTAGTAAACATCATACCTTGTCTCTCTTTCTCTCCAATATTAATAGGTTGAATTACTATAACACAAAAATCAATGTACATTGTCAATAATGTTTTATGCTTACACTGAAATCAATGCACAATATTAATCCAATCAGTTTAAAATTAATGTACCATCATACATCCAATTACATCAAATCTGAAATCAACATCTACACTGAAATCAATGCATCTAATGCAAAAAATCAAATAACATTAGAAAACAACATTTACACTAAATTCAATGCATCTAATGCCAACAATCAAATACAATTAGAAATCAACGTTTACACTCAAATCAATGCATCTAGTGCAAGTAAGCAAATAGGTTTATAAACCAACATCTATACTAAAATCAATACATCTAGTGCAAGTAAGCAAATAGGCTTATAAACCAACATCTACACTGAAATCAATGCATGTAGTGCAAATAAGCAAATAAGATTATAAACCAACATTCACACTGAAATCAATGCATCTAGTGAAAGCAATCAAATAGGATTAGAAATCACCATCTACACTGAAATCAATGCATTTAGCGCAAGCAATAAAATAGGATTAGAAATCATCTACATTGAAATCAATGCATCTAGTGCACGTAATCAAATATTATTAGAAATCAACATCTACATTGAAATCAATGCATCTAGTGCAAGCAATCAAATAGGATTAGAAATCATCACCTACACTAAAATCAATGCATTTAGTGAAAGCAATCAAATAGGATTAGAAATCATCTACATTGAAATCAATGCATCTAGTGCAAGCAATCAAATATTATTAGAAATAAACATCTACACTAACATTAATGCATATAGTGTAAGCAATAAAATAAGATTAGAAATCACCATCTAAACTGAAATCAATGCATCTAGTGCAATAAATATTATTCTCTCTCTCTCTCTCTCT